>PVJA010031595.1:0-24745 GCA_004027025.1 Myocastor coypus
ATGGAACTAAGTATATTGCTGCACTTTTAAGTTTTCAAAACAGTGTTTAAAAATTGCATTGTTTTTATTTTTTTTAAAACTCATTTGAAAAAGACTAAAACCTTCTTTCAAAAGAGGCATCTAAATGTGTTCCTAATTTTGTATATGGGCTTAGGTTTTGTAACCAATAAAAAAAGCTGCTATCAAATATGATAAAACAAAAAAAAAAAAAAAAAAAAGAAAAGAAAAAGAAAAAGAAATCTATTATTATGCCAAACGTGGGACAGGCCAAATAACTCAGTGGATCAGAGTGCCTGCAGGCAGCACAGAAGGCAGGGGCTTGGGAGGCAGTAAGGTGGATCCTTCAGTGAAAATGAAATTTGAACCCCCATGGCCAGGGGCCCACAGGATGGGCCTTAGCATTTACAAGGAGTCGGGGCTCCGGGTCAGAAGGGCGGTTATGGCCAGGTCAGAACGGTGTAGTCAAGCTGGAACCCTAGGAAGACAGCAGCCATACTTATGTGCTAAGATCTTAGGCCCCAGTGAGTTCACCTAGGCCAGGGGCAATGTCGATGCTTCTGCTTCTCCCTGGCAGCCACAGCCCACAGTATTTCCCTCTTCAGGGCAAGGGTCAGGGGGTAAGGGCAAGGGGGTAATTTCTCCATTAGAAATAATGGAGGTGCAATGCTAAGTAGAGTATGCTGACTTCATTATCGAGAAAAAAAAAAAAAAATAGACCAGCTCCAAAACTCTGGAGGACTTTCAGTTCCAGTTATATGGAATTAAAGCTACAGTTGTGATCAACTTTAACGCCATCTTCTTAGCAGAAACCTCTGTGCCATGAGAGCCAAGTGAAGGAAGAAGCAAATGCGCAGACTGAGGCGTAAAAGAAGAAAGATGAGACAGAGGTCCAAATAAAATAGTTCGTACACCCATGGAGGCCAAAGGAACAGAAATAAAGAATGCTGGAGGCTGACAAGGCTGGAACAGGTTTTGGACTGCGTGCTGTCTAGAACGTCTCAATGGATTAGAACTGCATTGCCATCTGATCGCCAAGACCACCTCAAAGAAAGATCGACCAGGTTCAAACTAAGCAGTCCCCTGGTTTTCTGCCCTGGACCACTGGCATTCTGGACTACTTCTGTTCTCGCTTTTAGCTGAGTGTAAAGCGTGTACAATAACTCATCTCTTCTGTGTTAGCTGAAAAAAAAATCAAGCTACAGTTGTCACATACTATCCTGGCTTTATTATTATTACTATTATTGTTACCATCATCATCATCATCATCTTGTCTTTTGAGACAGGGTCTCTCCATGCAGCTCAGACTGGCCTTGAGCTCACTTCGTAGCCCAGGCTGCTCTGGAACGCGCAACGAGCCTCCTGCGTCAGCCCTCGAGTGCTGGGATTACAGGTGTGCACCACCGCGCAGGGCTCAGCGTGGTTTTATTAAACACCACTACCCTCTCTGCACCACTGACCGGGGAATCTTACTCTGACCCGAGTTCACAGTCCTCCAGCACCGCAGGCGGTAGCATCTCTTGTCCCTGCTGGCTAAGGCGCGGGCGCGAGGCGGAGTTCCGGGTTGTGGCGCCCCCTCCTGGCCATGGCGAGCAGTGCGGCGCCGGCCCGCCTCGCCGGGTTCCCCGGTCTGCCCCGAGGTCTGCGTTTCCAGACCTCAACGCATGGCTGAATTAACTACCGTACACGCGTGAAGAACATCAACTTTCGGATTCCCGAGCACCAACCGTACAAGCACAGGGCGTGATCGACCGAGAGGTGGTGAGGGCCGGAGGGTAGAGGTCGTTTAGGGGGACAGAGCCTCGCGACACCCCCATTTTCCGCCGGCCTGGATCTCACCGGTTGGCCTCGTTCCCCACAGCAGCGCCCCTGGCCCCTCTCCCATTCTACTCGACCTTTCCTTTCCTCATCTGCTTTCCCAGCTGTCTTGAATACCATTCCCGAAAAGTGTGTATATATATATATATATATATATATATATATATATATATATATATTTCTTACAACTACCGTCATACGTTCGACACAAATAATTGCCTATTGTGTGTTCCTCGTTTTTTGAATCTTCATTTAATTCTATGTCTTAAGTTATTTTCCCGCCAAAGGTAAGAAAACGAGTGTATCCATTTTAAGGCATCTTCGTGCATCAGAGGCCGTATGGGAGCCCGGAAATCGCGGGTTCAGAGCTGCACAGCGCGCCCCACCTCGTACCCCAGGGAAGCAATAGGTCCTGATCTTCACCCATGTTGGACTCAACTCAGATTCCCGTGTGGTGTTTGCTTGCAATTTGGGCCTTTAAACGGTGGGTATCCAGAATCATTTCCCAAAGTTTAAACATTTATGACTGCAGCAATGATTTAGAAGACTACGATTTTGTCCTTCGTTCCGAATGATTATAAAATAATCTATTTTAGCTGATCAAGGCAGGAAAAACACTTGCGCCCAACGTGGGGCTCGAACCCACGACCCTGAGATTAAGAGTCTCATGCTCTACCGACTGAGCTAGCCGGGCACTTAGCTACGAGGTTTTCCTAATTCTTTGTCATATGCTCTAAGTGATACTAGTAATTGTAAATTCTAAGTTTCCGCGGCTCCACAAGCCTTTTTGTGACAGCTCTTGACCCGTGAGTGAGATGAGGCTTTCCGAGATGGGGTTGGGACTGCACGGGACCAGCGCTCGGCTCTCTCACCTTCCTCTGACAGCGGGTTTCCCGGACCAGGGCCGAGGGAAAGGGGCGCGAGCGCCAGAGGTCGTGGAGGACTCTGGGGACTCAGTAGCTCAGGGCTTGGTGCCCGGCGAGTCCCGGGCTGCAGCAGCTGCTGCCCGCTGGCTCCAAACCCTAAGTCGGGTCTAAGCAACGGCGATTAGGAGGGGAAGGGAGGGAAAACAGCCCTGCTCATTTGGAATAAAGAAAGTCGGCGTTGCCTGGGCCCAAGGCTGCCCATGTGGGGGCGCCACCGAGGCGAAAGGGCGGGATCTCGCACCCGCACCTCGGTCCTGCGCAGGCGCGGAGTTCTCCAACCTCTGAAGGCCAGCGCCTAGCGGGCGCTTCCAAGGGGACCATAATTTTTAAAAGACTATGAAGTTAAACAAAATAAAGCCATGCCCACAGAGGTTCAAGCATGTGCCGTGACTCGGATTCGAACCGAGGTTGCTGCGGCCACAACGCAGAGTACTAACCACTATACGATCACGGCGAGCCACCCGCAAGGCGGCGAGCGCGGCTTTAACTTAACTGCTCTTGAAAGAGGCCACAACGCTTTCTGCTCTGCTCGCGGACTGGAGCAGGCGGGAGCCCCCTCACCCTTGGGGGTAGAAGCCCCTGAGTCTGGAGCTGGGCGCCAAGGTCCTGACCGAGAGCGGCCCGTGCCAGCCGCCCTTCGCTTCCCGCTCCAAAGAATGAAGTCTCCGCGCCGGGAGCTCCAGAGGCCGCACCGAAGGCTTTTCCGGTTTACGTCTCCGGTCTGCGCTCCGGACGCGCGGTTTCTGTTTGCCGAGAATCCAGCGGGCAGAAGCGCGGGGGGGGTGGCGCGGAGGGCGAGCAGCGACCCCTGGGGCGATGGGTTTTCTTTCTCCCCCTGGGGTCCCCTGCAGCTGAGGGCGCTGCCTCACCCCCACTTCTGGGAGCCGTCTCTGAATATTCAGAAAAACGAGCCGAGCCAACCTCTACACCGTTCCCTAAACAGTCCCCAAAAGACTGTACGATAATTTACTGCAATCAAGTGGTTGCACTCAGCAGATATGCTGGTCTCACGTGTGAAGCCGCACGCGCCCCAAGGACTTTCTCGGAGACTACAGAAAAAAACAGCTACCACTGCGTTGGCCGGGAATCGAACCCGGGTCAACTGCTTGGAAGGCAGCTATGCTCACCACTATACCACCAACGCAGGCGAAAGATGTTCTCTCTAGTTTCCTTATGAAGATTCAGCGTCAAGTTCTGCTTCAGTAGTATCTGTTTATTTTGAGATTTATATATAAAGAAATGTAGGTTATAAAGCCAAAGAAGAAAAAGGAAAATCCATTTAAGCTCTGTTGTACTGAAAAATGTTTATGTAGATCTCTCTGTCATTCTGTAGAAAGGAAGCTTCTGAAAATCCAAGAGACAAGTAAACTCCGCGAATTATCTCTGCCATGCATAGATGCTCATTTGATATAAAAGTGTTAATCCTCAAGACAAACACATAAAGTTGCGCTGAGAAGACTTCTTTTTTAAGACAAGATCAATAAGTATTCCATTTATAACGTCGATTTAAATAATCATTGTTTTCGTCTTTCCAAAAGTTCAGGGCAAAACTGTAATCTCACTTTAATTTACATTTGTTTTATTACTGTTGAGGCCAATCGTTCTTTATAAGGTTGTCAATTATTTGTATTAGTTTTAAGATTTATCAAGTCATGTACTTTACTTGTTTTTCTATTGGTATTTATGTTTTCCTGTTGATTTACATCAGTTTATCTTTTGTCTTTTAATATACTTTCGGGGAATTTTTTTGTTGGAGACCACAAATTACAAACTGGGGCTGGGAGGCCTTAGTAGAGGCCTTGATAGTTCCATGATGCTCCGCGGCAGGATTATATCAACCTAGGGTCACTGCTATCCCCTGAGTCACCGGAAGTGGGCCTCATCAACGTAAAATCCTTGTCAGTATCAGCTGCCCTCTGAGTCATTCAATACTCCCTCCAATTACTGCGTGCACCCAATAAAAAGTGGCTTGCTGAGGATGTCATTGTCTTTGGCCATTCTGAGACACTGACTTCCTGACCTTCCTGTCAGGCGTTAGTAAACAGGTCTGTTTCTTTTGCACTTGCCAGGCAGGCGCTTGTGCCACAGAGCTATCTCTCTGGCCCCTAGGTCTGTTTCTTACGTCATCCTTTCGTCCTAGTTCTCATGCAAGCGGGCGGGGGGAGCTTGGCCAGGTCCCTGATCATTTTTTTTTTAAAGAATTTTTTATTTTATGTATTTATTTTTCTCTTATCTCAGAACCTTTGTTTGCTTATTCACTCATGTTTATGGCCGGCTCAGCCCGCCCTGAGGGCAGGGCTGGTGCAGCATGTGGTGCCGGGGATGGAACCATGGTCCCTGCAGCCGCCCAAGTTTTCCCAAGCAGGCGCTTTTAGACCATTGAGCCATCCTGCCGGGCCCTCCCTGATCATTTTTATATAAAACTTTTGTTTTATTTTGTTTTGAGACAGGGTCTAGGTACGCAGTTCAGACTGGCCTTGAACTCAAAGCAATTTCACTACCTCAGCCTCCCAAATGCTGGGATCATAGGCTTGTAGCTCTATGCCCAACTTGTTTTATTTTTATCGCCTCATCTATCAGTTTAAGTTTTTATTTGTTTGGTAAATAAACCTTCATCTATCAGTTTAAAAAAATCAAATGTAATTTGTGCTTCAGAGTTTAAAACCAAGACATTGAGGTCACAGGAAATCCACCTAGAGATGCTTTTCTAAGTTAACTATGTTTCTCTTTAGACTTACCCAACAGAGAATGTACATATTAATTTCAGTATACAGTCACTGCAGTTCTACCTGTGCATGAGGTTGTACCCAGACCACCTAAACTAGAATTTGGACGTTCGTCGTTATATTCTGATTACACTGTCAAAGGTTTCCCAGGATGACAGGAGTCACTGGAATTCCTTGCTACTTTTGCAGACGACACCCGAAGAACTCCGTGATTTTGTTTTGGGGAGATGACTATAGACATCGGTAGCAGAGGCAGTCTATGTGGGCCCACAGCGGATAACCTGCAGACGCTTCCCATTCCTGTGGCAAACACACACGCTTGAATGAAATTCTCGACTCTGTGTCCAAACGAGTCTGGAATTGTGATGTCTGCCCCCATGTAACTCCTCAAAGGTACTTTTTCAGCCTTCAAAACTGAAACAGAATGCTTTTGCAGAAAATTTCATCAGCCACTCTTAAGTCACAGCCAAAGCCTTCAGTTCTGCAGCTGCTACCTGCAGCTCAGCTGCTCGGCGTCCTGCAGATGCCGAAGGAAGCCCGTCGCCAAAACCCTGAGCGGCAGCTGGTGCCGTAGCTTTCCTGGTCTATCTGTCTTATCCTTTATGATCTCTTTGTTCTTACCTTGAAAAAGCCCTCTCTAGCCCAAACTAAGATAATTGTTTACAGTTTTCTGGAAACGTTTTAATGGTTGTAGTTCTTGGATCCACGTGATAGGTCTATGGAGGTAGTAACTCCGCTTCTAGAAACAACGCAGTGCGCAGGGACCCACCCCAAAATGTCTCTTCCGTACATGCTTATCAAAATAGAATAAGCGCTTGCCTGGTAAATGCAAGGACCTGAAATCAATCCCTGGTTCCGCAAAAAAAAAAAGAATAATATTATTTGTAAAACAGAGAACAGGGGAAATGTTAGGTGAAAATCCAGACATAGAACTGGCTGGATTCATTTTGATAAAAAATAAACCTTAGTTATTATTATCCTCTTTACACTGGCCACGGCTTCCTGCGGGTAGGAGCGTCTGCGGGCCTCACTTCCGAGAAGCGGGAACGGCTTCCACCCCATCCACAAATGCACTTCGGTTTTGAGTCCTGGACATTTTCCCCACACACTAGCAAAATAATATATGAACAATATTACTTGGGCCAGTATTGTTTGAAATCACAGAGTTAGAAATAACGGAATTGACTTTCGGTAAGGGTTAGCTGATTATGGATTCTCCGTGCAACGGAATGCTGTCCATACAAAAGAACGAGGGTGCCCTTTAGGTCTAGTCTACAGCTATTTCTAAACTACATAGCTAAACAGAAACGGCACCGTGCGGAGAATTCTGGGTAAATTAATATCGTTTGTGCCAGAGGCAAGAATGTGTTTCAATACACGCTCTTATACGGTCCTTTACTTCACATGTGCATAAACTGTCTCTGACATAGCTAAGAAATCTGATACTGGTCACCTCGATTAAGGAAAGAATAGATGGCAGCATGCTCGTGAAGCTAGGTATGCCTTCTTGCGAAAGTGAATGCTAAACCTTGTAAACAACTTTTTCAAAAACTGCAGTGCAATAAAATATATTACTGAAGAATATTCCTACAAAGAAGTGTTAAAAAATACAGTTTTTTTCCTCTTTATTTTGGGTGTAAAGATAAAAATATATTGTAAAAAATACAAAATACATAGCAATCAATGTTTTGCACGATTCCATTTTGTTTCATAGTGTATTAATGATAATTTCTGATGGTAAAGCTCTACGTAATATCTTCCTTTTTAAAAAGAAAAGGAGTAGCATTTTTCGTATTTAAAGTTTCGCTGCATAGTGCGATTGACCGAAACACTTGCTTTAAAAGATTTCACCGAACAAAACATGTGTTCCCTGACCGGGAATCGAACCCGGGCCGCGGCGGTGAGAGCGCCGAATCCTAACCACTAGACCACCAGGGAAGTTGGGGAGGTCCTGCCATCAGATCTATATGGCTCTCTTATTTCGTCTTCCTGTTAGTCTTGCTGTGCAGTTCATGCTGGCTTTGAGCCGATCTTGTTGCCCAAATTGATCTCAAATTCACAGCTATCCTCTCTCAGTCCCCCGAACACCGAGACTACAGGCTGTATGACTCTTAAAACTGATTTCTGTTTTCATTTTGATTACTGTGGTTAATTCTCCTGAGACTTTCCGTGAGGTTTACGTCCTTGTTGAATTTGTTTTCCTGTAGTACAAGGCACCATGACAGAACTTCCAAATCCCGGGGAGCATCGCTTCCACAGGATCAGAGTTCCCGAGACCTGGGAGAGCCAAAAGCTGCGTCCCGCTAGGTCTTCGCAAAAACAACCAGCAAGTTTTTGCTCATGGAAGGTTGTGGCAAGAGCCACACAAGGAGACCCTGGGACTGTTGCATCTCCTTTGTTATTCTTACTTGTTTTTATGTCATGTGAATTTAGACCAATCTGTAGGCTAAGATGAATATTACAGATAAGTAACAATCACTCAGCTTTGAGATGTTTGGTGTCAGCAGGATCTGAGCCGAGTGCACTCGTGACAGACTTAGATTCAGGATCTCTGATCGCTGACATTTTTTCAAATGGAGAGAGGGCGAGACTGGTACAGGTGACAGTGTATTTCTATCACAAAGGAAATCGGACTCCATTCAGTCAACTGTACTTCTTAACCGATTATTCTGCCACCTGCTGGTGCTTTTTGGAAACAGGCGGTCCCAGGATAACAACAGCCGCGTTCTGGGCCAGAGAGCACAGCAGGGCGCTCCGCAAAGCATCAGGATGGGGATTAAATCTGCTGCCCTCTGGGCCCCACACTTAAAGGCCCATGGGAGCAATGAGATTCATTCACTTCACTCTGCGTGCTATTTTCTCAGACATTTACAAGTCATCCAAAGTACACCCAGCCACCAACTGTAATCCCAGCACTGGAGCGGCTGAGACAGGAGGATTATTCCAAGTTTGAGGCCAGCCTCCACCACATAGTGAGTTCAAGGCCAACTTGAATTGCATAGAAAGACCCTGTCTCAATAAAACCACCCACCCCCAACACACAAATATACCCTTCCCAAAATACATATAGGAGCATTAGGGAAGACTAATTAGACCTACTTTTTTCTCCTCCCTCTACTCCTTCTCTTCCTACGCCTGATACAACTAAAAACCCTGAACACTATGTACAAAATGCACCTAAGAATTTAGAAGCTCTAAGCCGGTCATGGTGGTGCATGCCTGTAATCCAAGCACTTGGGAGGCTGAGGCAGGAGGATTGGTGAGAGTTCAAGACCAGCCTGGGATACAAAACTGAACTCAAGGCCAGCCTGAACTGTACAGCAAGACCCTGTCTCAAAAAGACAAAAAAAAAGAAAAGAAAGAAAGAAAAAGAATTTAGAAGCTCTGGAGAGAAGCCAGTCCATTGAGGGGGACTCGGAAGCCAAAGAATGACACAATGGTGTTGAGTTAGACTTTTTTTTTTTTCCTCAACTCTTTTAGATTTGGAGCTGAAGAACCTCAAAATATCAACAGAAGAAGCTGAGGGAGTGGCTCAGTGGTGGACCACTTGCACAGCATTTCCGAGGCCCTGGGTCCAGTCTCCAATGTGACAGAACAAACAAAAGCAAGCAGTGGCCTAAGGGCCTCCTCACTCTCTGCCCCTGCGTGTCAGTTGGGGGGGGGGGTCTGGGGCAGCTGTGTGAGAGACAGTGAAGAGCATGGGGTGTTCCCACACTGAATCCAGCTGGCTGTATCAGTGCAGACCTAAGGCCAGTTTCCACCACTTCCCCATCACTCTGATATATACTTCTGCCTAAGCACTTTTTGAGAAAGTCAACCAAAACATAAGCTTTAAATAAGATCCATCCAGAATTTTGTTTTGTTTTGTTTGTGACAGGATCTCACTATGCAGTGGAGACTGCCCTTGAGCCCCCTGTGTAAGGCCCAGGCTAGCCTCCATCTCAAGGCAATCGTCCTGCCTTGGCCTCATGAATGCTGGGATTACAGGCGTTCACCACCACACCAGGCAAGACCTAGAGTCTTAAACATAAAACCCAAAATGTCTAGGTATTGCTCAAAATGCATTCAATACATGAACAATTAAGTTCACTGAAAATGGAGATCCAGACCACTATTGTTTTCTCCTTTTGTGAGATAGGGCCTTACTAGGGTGCCCAGGTTGGTTCCTAGGTTCCTGATCCAGCTACCTCAGCTTCTCAAGAAGCTGGAGCTACAGACACATACCACCTTCCCAGGATGACAAAAAAAATTTAAGGCAGTTATTATAAAAATGCTTCTACAAGCAATTCTGAACATGCATAAACAAATGAAAAACAGAAGAACTCCACAGAGATAGAGGGTTCGGTAGAAAAAGGGAAGACATAGGAAGAACCAGACAAATTTTGGAACTGAAAATTATAACTTGAAATTGGAAAAAACAAAACAATAAACACCTCAGAGATGCAGAAATTTGCCATGAAAGAGACAGTGGCTACAGATGTGCACATGGACACCAGAGAAATAAGCAGTGTGTATATTGTATCCACAGATGGTTTCCTCAAAACCTGGGGATGAGGATCCACTGGAGATGTGCCCTATGGCACTTCAGTTGCCTGTGCTCCTGGTATAACTCTGTGAAACATCTACAGTGTGAATGAAAATGAACTACTGATTGTCAAGTCAAGTTATCAAGCAAACAGAAAAGATCCTCAGTAGTGCAACAGAGTGGTAGAAAACTCCTCAGCAGAACGGAGGAAAGCTTGCCAACCGAAAGACACAACTGTAGAAATCGTTTGATCTGAAACACAAAGAAAATGGACTGGAAAACAAACTAAGGACAGCATCAGAGACTTGTGGGATTGTCACAGAAGACTTACCATTTGTGCCACCAAATTTCCAGAAATAGAGCAAGACAGGAAAAAAAAATAACAACAATGATAATCATGTCCCCAAGCTCCCCAAATGTGGCAGAGGACTAAACCTAGAGATGCAAGAAACTGAATCACAAGCTAAGTCCTGAGAAAGGTGTGTCACAGCCCCTCCTAGACCCTGGTGAAAATGACAAGAAAAGAAAAATTATTGAAAGCAGCTAAAGGAACCTTTATTTGAATGGCCACATATTTCTTATCAGAACCTCTGGAGACCAGAAGGCCCAAAAGTTTCTGAGTACTCCAAGAACAGGCTGCTCACCCAGATTCCCCTGCATGTTCCAGTCTTGGTACGTGCACTGCTACAACGGGCATAGCCTGGGTCCCTGTGTCCATCCCAGGAATCTCTCCCTCAAGTATGAAGCTTCTGGCTGCACAATAGTACAAATAATCCAGGTTTTTAAATGACTAGAGCATTTGAACAGACATTTCTCCATGTCTATTCAAGTCTAATAACCCCATGCCTTAGGCTTGGGATAAATTTTGTGTACCCTTCTCCTTGTTAATAAAAAGATATCCCGGCAAATGAAAAGGTGTGCAGTGTCATCAATCCCTAAGGAAATGGAATTCCTAAGATCCCACTCTACATCTACCAAAATAGGAAATAGAAAACACCAGTTGTTTTTTCTGTTTGTCATTTGTTATGTATTTTAGGGAAAGGTCTACAGCGTGTTCAGGGACTCACTACTAGATCAGACTTGTAGTGATCTGCCTGTTTACAGTCTCCCAAGAGCTGGGGTGACAGGTGCATGCCACCATGCCCAGTCTCAACTGCACACCCTGGTGTGGTACGGGGAGGCCCTGCAGGCCTGGGATCGAGCCTCTGGCTCCCGTGCCTGCTCGCAGGTACTTTAATCTGCTGAGTTATTTGACCAGCCCCCAAAACAGCAGCGTTAATGAGGATGCCGGGAAATTGGGGCCGCGTGCACTGCTACTAGGAATACACAGTGGTGCGGCTGCTATGGAAAAGTCGGACAGCTCCTGGGCAAGCTAAACATAGAGCATGACTCAGTCATTCCACTCCTGGGCTGTACCTCAAAGAGCTGAAGACCAGGACTCAGAGAAAGGTTAGTACCTGTACATTCACGACAGCTCTGTTCACAATGGCTCAAAGGTGGAAGCAGTCCAGGTGTCCTTTAATAGGTAAACGAGGAAGCAAAATGTAGTCTATATTGTGGAGGTTTTGTTTTGTTTGTTTTGAGACACAATCTTCACATGTGGCTCTGACTGTCCTCTTCTATAACCCAGGCTGCCTACCAATCACAGTAGCCCTCCTGCCTCAGCCTCCAAAGAGGTTGGATTACAGGCATGCACCACCTGGTCCATGTCACAGTTACATAATATTCTGCTGGAAGAGAAAAGGAAGTAGTGATCCGTGGTGCAGCTAAGGCACAGCTGAAAAAAACACACGAAATGAAAGAAAGCAGATACAAAAGTTTATATATTGTGAAATTCCATTTTTTTTTATTGCTGCCTCAGCCCACCCTGGGGGTGGGGCTGGCGCAGCCTGTGGTGCTGGGAATCCAACCAAGGTCCCTGTGGTTGCCTAAGCTTGCCTAAGCAGGCGCTTTAGATCACTGAACTATCTCGCTGCCCCTGAAATGCCATTAATATGAAATGTCTATAGAGACAAAAGGCAACAGGATTACCTTTCATCTACTTATTTATGTATTTATTTTTATGGTACCGGGGGTTGAACTCAGGACCTTGCACTTGCCAGGCAAGCGCTTTTTTTTTTTTTACTAAGCTATCTCTCTGGCCCAGCATTATTTTTTATTATATGTGCTGCCAGAAGCAAGCACAGGATTACTTTTTTTGTTGTTGTTGTTGTTGTTTTTTTTGTGGGACCAGGGTTCGAACTCACGACCTTGCACTTGCCCAGCAGGCACTTGTGCCTCGGAGCTATCTCCCCAGCCCCAGGATTACTTTGAAGTGATGGAAATGTTAGGAATTGGGTTGTGGTGACGGTTGTACATTTTCAATACACTAAATGCCACTAGTTATACTTTTTTTTTTTTCTCTCTTAAACCTCATTTATTTGTTTGTGTTATGGCTGGCTCAGCCCGCCCTGGGGTGGGGGTGCTAAGCATGTGGTGCCAGGGATCGAGGAGCCATTGCAGCGCTTGCCTTAAGTTTCCTCTGAAGGCGCTTTAGCCCACTGAGCCATCTCACTGGCCCTAGTTATACATTTTATTTTTTTAAAGAATTTATTTCATTTTTTTCTTGTTTCACTTTTGTTTGTTTATTTATTTTTATGGCCGGCTCAGCTTTCCCTCAGTGCAGAGCTGGTGCAGCTTGTGGTGCCGGGGAGCGAACCGCGGTCTCTGCAGCCGCCGAAGCTTTTCTAAGCAGGCGCTTTAGACCACTGAGCCATCCTGCCGGACCCTCTAGTTATACCTATTTTATCACAATAAAAAATGATGAAGGTGAACCAGGATATAGCTTAGTGATAAAATGTTTCCCTAGCATGCAAGAGACCCCGTTCCTTAAAAAAGGGAAGGGTGAAGCGTAGGACGCTTTCTACTCACCGACTGTAGTCTAAAGGTCACATGATTTCCTTATGCTAAAGGTCATGTGATCTCTCCTCGTAGGAGCAGGCTAGCGGAGGAGCGGCTACCTCTCCTCGTTGTGCAGATAGCTCTGTGCCAAATGGCCAGTGTGCCTGAAATCCCGGAGACTTTCTCTAAGAGTGTGGCGATCATCAGCCTCATAAAGTTACTCCCTACAGGAAGAGCAAGGATGCCCCTCTGTAGGCCCAAGGCAAGAGGGGCTACAACGGGAAGCGGAGCAGCTATAGTGGGCAGGCAGATCCAAGTTCCCTGAAGCGGGCTAAAGCCACAAGGAAGGCAGCACTAAGGCACCGCATGCCATGCCGACGCTGTCCCCGGGCGCGCTGAGACGCGACTGAGACTGGGCATACTGGCGCGCACCTGTCATCCCAGCGCTTGGGAGGCTGAAAACAGCAGGACCACTAGGAGTCCATCTGTGTAATGAGACCCGGTAGACCCTGCACTTTAAAAAAAATAGAGGAAACTGGACAGTAGGAGATGCGAGCTCTTTGAACTGGGAGGACATAGGAAGAAAAAGGGCCAACGTCTATGTTTTATACTTACTCTTTTAACTTGGAGGCACGAATGTTGAAGCTTTAGGAAGATTATCTGTAGAAAAATAAGTGCAGTAGTAGTTGCACTCATTAAAAAGTTACATGAGGGGCCTGGCAGGATGGCTCAGTGGCCTAAAGCCCTTGCTTAGGAAAGCTTGGGCGGCTGCAGGGACCTCGGTTCGATCCCCGGCACCACATGCTGCAGGCTGAGCCGGCCATAAACACAAATAAATAAATAAACAAACAAAGGTTCTAAAACAAGAAAAGAAATGAAATTTTTAAAAAAAGTTACGTGAAAAATAAAGAAGCTAGAGTAGTTAAAAACAATTTTGAGGGGCTGGGCAGGATGGGTCAGTGGTCTAAAGCACCTGCTTGGGAAAGCTTGGGCAGCTTCAAGGACTGAGGTTCGATCCCCAACACCACATGCTGCAGCCAGCCAAAATGAGTGAATAAAGAAATAAAGGTTCTGAAACAAGGAAAAAATAAATAAATAAAATAAAAAATTCTTTAAAAAAAAGTTTTAAAAAAGGATTCAATGTGAGGAATCAGCTCACTCATTTTCAGGACTTATTTTATGGCCACACTAACTAGGATCATGGTATTAACACAGGGATAAATATAGAAAGTAGAATAGAAAATAGCACACCCCACAGTAACACAGCCAGCTGGTACTTTACAAAGGAGCAAATGCATTTCAGTGAAGAGAAGACAACTTTCTCAATAAACATCACTGAAGAAATTATTTTTTTTTAATTTTTTAAAAAGAAAAAAAAATTTTTTTTTGAAACAGGATCTCGCTATGCAGTTCAGGCTGGCCTTGAGCTCACTTTTGTAACCCAGGCTGGTCTTGAACTTGCACTGATCATCCTGTCTCAGCCTCCCAAGTGCTGGGATTATAGGCGTGCGCCATCACACCCGACTAGTCTTGTACTTTTGTTTAGTTTGGTGGTTTTTGTTTTCTTTTGCTTTTCTTTGCTTTACAAGACAGGGTCTCTCCATGTATTTCAGTCTGACCTTGAACTAAGCACATAGCCTAAGCTGGCCTTATACTTGCTGAGTCCTTCTGCCTCAGCCTCCCGAGTGCCGAAATTATAGGCTCTAGTCTCGTGTCTCAATATCTCGCTTTTAAACACTAACTCAAACTGAATTACTGACATAAATTCAAAATATAAGACTTTTAGAAGAAAATGTAGGAGAACTCTTCACATGATCTAGGGCTAGACAAAGATTTGGTAGCTGGGTTGCTGTGGGGACACATGTCTACAATCTCAGCACTCAGGAGGTTGAGACAGGATAATCTCTCAGTTTGAGCCCAGCTTGGGCTACATAGTGAGTTCAAAACTAGCCTGAATTACATTGTAAACAACAACAACAAACAACAACAAAACAACCAATTGTATATAGTACATCAGCTACAAACATTTATACGCAGTTGGTTGTTGTTGTTGTTAGTGTTTGTAGCTGGTGCAGTGATAAGAGCCAAAAACTGCCAAGAAAGGAGGCGTCCTTTCACAAGTGAGTGGCTACACCAATGGTGGCATCTCTGCAGCACAGAACACTGCTCAGCAGTAATAAAAAGGAACCAAGGGTTAGGACGCCTAGCCAGGGGGATTCAGAGAATTACGCTGAGTGAAGAGAGCCAATCCTAAAACATTACACAGTGATCCAGGGTGAGACTACCTAGATAATGTTCTCAAATGACCAAAGTAACAGAGCACCGGTTGGTTGCGGCCCAGGGTTAAGGTAGGGAAGGGACTGAGGGGCATGCCATAGCAACATGAGGGACCCCTATAGTGATTTTTAAAAAAATACCCTGAGCCGGGCGTGGTGGCGCACGCCTGTAATCCCAGCACTCGGGAGGCTGAGGCAGGAGGATCGGTGTGAGTTCGAGACCAGCCTGGGCTACAAAAGTAAGCTCAATGCCAGCCTGAACTGCATAGTGAGACCCTGTCTCAAAAAAAAATTAAAAAAAATTAAAATAAATAAATAAATAAATAAATACCCTGTATCTTGAATATGTCAAGGTCAGTATTCTGGTTTTGATATTGTAATGGTGTGTGTGTGTGTGTGTGTGTGTGTGTGTGTGTGTGTGACTAAACTAGTAGCTTTACTAATGAAGGTATATACTAGGTAATTATATGAATACTATATAAAAAAGATATCCAGATGAACATTGTATTTCAAAAGTACTGTACTTCTGTTTCTGTTAAGGAAACTTGTTGTCTGTTGTATGCAACAAACAAGATGGTTGCTCTTCTGTCTGAAAAGTTTGGGAGACATGAAACAGTCAGTTTCAAGCAAATGAACTGAACACATCTGTGTCTAAATGCAGATCATAGCCAGGCGTGGTGGCTCATGCCTGTAATCCCAGCACTCGAGAGGCTGAGGCAGGAGGATTGGTGCAAGTTCGAGACCAGCCTGGGCTACAAAAGTGAGCTCAAGGCCAGGCTCAACTGCATAGCAAGACCCTGTCTCAAAAAGAAAAAAAAAAAAAAATATATATATATATATATATATATATATATATATATATATATATCATTGCTAGGAAGCACATAAGGTTAAGTATCAAAAAAAAAATGTATAACAGAATCAGGCATGGGGGTGCGCACACCTGTAATTCAGCACTTGAGAGGCTGAGGTAGGAAGATCCTTGTGGGTTTGAGGCCAGCCTGGGCTACAGACTGAATTCAAGCCCAGCCTGAAATGCATAGTGAAGCGCTGTCTCAAAAAGACAAAATGCAACAGGGCCCAGGGTGTAGCTTGGCAGCATAGTGCCTGCCTAACAAGCACAAGGTCCTGAGTTCAATTCCCAGTACTAGGGAAAAAAAACAAACTTAAAAAGGAGAAAGGTGTATGGAAGATGTACGGCACATTCATGGAAGTGAAAAAGGAATGTTTGTAGTAAAATTACTAATCTTTCCCCCTCATATTGAAAGACTATTCAAAACTGGTCTTTCATACAAATGCAAAATAACTATAAAGAGAGAAAATATGAAACTATACCCACCTGAAATTCTTCATGATTTTTTTTTTATAATGCCTTGGATTCCGTCCCTAGAAGGATCAACTTTAAAGATTTAGGAAATGGAAAAGAATGAACTCATTTAATTTTAAATGTACAAGGAAGGCAAGGTAAAAAGCCACAACATAATATGTCATGAAAGATATAGGAAAGCACAAAAATCATACATAGTGTGGCAGAACAAGAAATCACATTTACTGAAAAAAAAGTGGCACTCAATGCAAAACTCAGATAAGATCTTACCAAGAGCAGTTAGAAAGCCGGCTGTCCTAGGGAGACCAGACTGTACTAGTCTTGCAAGGTGTTGCCACTTGGGAGAAACAGATAAAGGGCACACAGGATCCGTCTGTGTTATCTGTTGTATCTGTTGCCGTTACATGTAAAAGCATCACTGCCTCGAAATAAACAGGTTAGTTTTCATTAATGAGCATAAAGTTTCAGTTTTTCAAGATAAAGAGTACTGAGGCTGGGTGTAGTGGCGCATGCCTATAGTACCAGTCCTAGGGAGGCTGAGGCAAGAGGTTTGCTGTGAATTCTAGTCCAGCTTGGGCTACACAGGGCAATCAGAGCCAGTTTGAATTGTGTAGTGAGTCCTTATCTTAAAAAGAAAAACAGTGACTTCTTGAGATTGGTATACACAACAATATGGATGTTCCTAACACTGTTGAATAGAACATTACTTAAAATGGCTACAATGGTGAATTTCATGTGTATTTTATTAGCATTAAAACTTTGTAGAGCCAGGCGTGGTGGTGCACGCCTGTAATTCCAGCACTTGGGAGGCTGAGGCAGGAGGATCAGTGCAAGTTCAAGACTAGCCTGGGCTACAAAAGTGAACTCAAGGCCAGCCTGACCTGCATAGTGAGACCCTGTCTCAAAAAGGAAAAAAAAAAAAAAAAAAACACTTTGTAGAGGAGTGGGGGTGTAGCCTGGTAACAGAGCGCTGCCTGAGTTTGTGCTCATGGGAAACCCTGGGTTCAAGGCCCAGAACCAAAACAACATGTTTTACCATAAAGCAAAACATAACAAGACCGAAAAATAAGGTAGAAAGATTTTTATTTAAAAAAATTTATAATCAATTTATTGAGAGCTAGAGTAAATGCAGCCCATGGGGTTGGGGCGATGGCTCAATGGCTTACACACCTGCCTGGCACACTCATGCTCCTGAGTTTGATCTCTGGCATCAAACCAAAAAAGCAAGCAGGAAAAAAAAGGGAGGTGGAGCCCTTTTCAGTTCCACAGAAGAGCAAATAGAACAACTATAGTACAGTAATAGCAAAGGCTTTAGAAGTAATGTTCCCTTCTCTCTAAGTTGTTTCAGATTCTCTTTATTGAAGTTTACCCCTTTATACTACATATTTTCCTATATAATATCAGGCAATAGCTTGACTTTTCCTAATCACCCATAGTATTTCCTGTCTGCCTGAATATTCATATTCATACCATTTCTGTAAACTAGTGGTTTTCAACTTCTACTGCATGGGAAACCCCCTGGAGGGATATATAGGGTCCTGTTATGCAGCAATCCTCCTGCCTCAGTCTCTCAAGGGCTAAGATTATGGACATGCATATATATGTATATATATTCATATATATGTATAATTTTTTTCTTTGCAATGTTAGTGATTGAACTCATGTGTTACCATTGAACTACTGCCTCAGCCCCTGAGTTTTAGATTTTTTTTTCTTTTTTTTTTATATTAGGGAAGGGTCCCAAGAGCTGGGATTACAGGAGCATGCCACCATGCCCAGTCTCGATTGTCATCTCAGTGCACCCTGGGAGTGGGGCCAGCATGGAGTTTTAGAATTTTTACCTGTACCCCAGCCCCAAGATACCAATGTGCATCCAAGGTTAAGGGTAATTGTTTAGGCAGGGAAGAGTACATTTTTCTAGGGAGAACTATGTTACTTTTATATTACATGCAACTGTTCCTTTTTTAGTATATTTTGTCTTAAGATGTTAACTCTGTCACATATTACTAGAAAATTTTAAGGGCTTTGCCAACATTTTCAAAATTAAACTAAGTCAACTAAGAAATTAAGAAATTTCCTGGCATAGTGCCAAGATCGAAGTTAATATTGATTCATTATTACAGTCTGAGTCTAAGGTAGAATGGGGAAAGGAGATACAAAACTTAACATTGAAAAGAATAGCAGGGGCTGGGGAGATAGCTCAGTAGAATAAGTGATTGCCTGGCAAACGCAAGGACCTAGCAATCCCTGGTCCCACAAAAAAACAAAAAATAAGAATGGCAGCCACCACTGGTATAGCAGTGGCTAAAGTGCAGGTCTACATAAGACAAATTTTGCCTGATGAGCAATAAATAGTTGGGGAAACACACACACACACACACACACACACACACACACACCCAGCATTCATCATCAATTTTTTTTTTTTTTACTTATTTATTTATTGCTTGTTCTGAAGCTTTGTTTATTCACTCGTTTTTATGGCCGGCTCAGCCGGCCCTGAGGGCAGGGCTGGAGCAGCATGTGGTGCCGGGATCGAACCGCGGTCCCTGAAGCCGCCCAAAGCTTTCCCAAACAGGCGCTTTAGACCGCTGAGCCATTCTGCCGGGCCCCTCATCATCAGTTCTAATGGCATTAGACTCTTATGGCAAGTTCTTCTGCTTTCGGTTGTTTTATCTACAACCCTTCTGTTGTGTAACCAGATGAACTTTCTTGGGTTCTGGGTTGCTTCTCTCTCCTTCTGGAGTTAGAGTTCAGGTTCTCCTTATCCTGAACAAAGAATGGAATGAAATGGCCAAAAAGCAGTGGCAAAGTTTACTTGCAAAAGTTAAAGTGAAGAGTGAGAGAGGTACTGGCTCTGCCAAGGGAGCTTGGGCTGAATAAAAGACACAAGTACCTGTGGAGGGAGCAGAGTGACCAGTGAGGAAGCCACCATAGCAAGCTCTTCTTGGTGTCTGTGCCCTTTTACATGGTCCAGATCTTGAGGAAGCCCGACAGCACTTCTATGTACAGGTCCTGAGAGTTGGTGCTGGGGCCCCAGGCCTCAGGCTGAGGTCAGGCCTAGCTCATCCTACTGAAAGCCTGCTCAAATTCTCTTGAGAGGTCTTATAGGACTTTGGAAACTGTTCTTCACACACCTTCCAAGGAACGCCATTAGCAGATCACTCAAGCCCACTTCCTCAGCCAGCTTTGTCAAGCCCTAATCTCCTATCTCAGGATGATCATCTCAACTCAGAAGCCAGACTGGGCTACATGGTGAGTTCAAGGCCAGCCTGAATTTCTTAGTTAGACTCTGTCTCAAAACCAAAAAGACTGGAATTACACAAACAAAAAGCCCCAAAAGTTCTAAATTAACAAAAAAAAGTATGGGGTGGTGAAATCTGTATTTGATAGACAATTCAACGATTTAGAAAAACAGCAGAATAATTTGTTCCCATCCCATCAGTTAGGTTTCATTTTACTGACAACTTCAGTTGGCATTGTGGACACAAAAAAGCAAAACCAAAACACATGAGAGCAAATCCTGGGATTCCTTTTCTAGGGATGTAACAGGATGTATACAAATAAAATGTCTCAAAGGAAAAATATATAAGAAAGAGTATTTTATACAAAATCACAAATGACAAAAGTCACAAATAACTTCTGGTTTTAGATTTTTATCAGGAAAAGTTGCAAACATCTACAGAAAAAGTGACTAGTATAATGAATCCTTGTGTGTTTGTTTTGGTATAGATTTGAAATAGCCCTCAAGCCCTTGGTTGCCAGCTTTTGGAAAGTGAATGAGTCATGCAGGTTCTAACTTGATCAAGTGGATTAATCTACTGATGAGATAATTTGGGGGCATCCTTGGGAAGGGGCGGAAATAGGATATGAGGCCTACTTGAAGGGCATGGGCAATGGGGAGGGTAATCTGGGGAACAAGATCTGGTCCCCAGCCCCTTCCTCTCTGGCTCTTCTCCTCATGCTCTGGCTCCCAGGACTCCAGAGGAAGGACACTCTCCTCTGCCAGGCCTGTCAAACATGATGTCTCTGCCTTGCAACAGCCATACAGCACGTGAGCCAGGTGACCATGGACCAAAACCTCTGCAACCGTGAGCCGAAATAAATCTTTCCCCCTTTAAATTATTTACACCAGGTATTTTGTCCCAGTGATAAAACACAAACATAATACTCACCACAAGTTTCAGCAAGTTCATGTTGCAGTCTCATTTTAACATTACCCCTCCCAATTCTCCCTGACCGGAGATTTCTTGGAAGCAAATGCCCATCATCATACCTTCTCATCTGCAGATATTTCAAAGAGTATCTCTAAAAGATAAGCACACTTTAAAAAAAAAAAAGTACCATTTAGCAGACATGTCTAGCAACAACTCTTTCCAAATCATCCAGTATGTTAGAAGTATTTATCAGTGTTCATAGTTCCCTAATTATTTTATACTTTTCTTGTTTTTTTGACTAAGGACCAATAAAGGTCATACTCTACAACTGTTTGCTATCTCTTGAGTCCCTTTTCGTCTACAGGATACCTGTCCATATTTCTTCCCTTTATTGTTGAACAACCCAAGTCATCTGTCATTTGTCCTACATTCTCACCCTGAGAGAATCTGCACCCTGAGGTACATTTGATGTACCTCTAGATAGAAGAAATTCAGGAGGAAATACCTTTTTTTTTGTTTTGTTTTGTTTTTGCATGGCAAATCTTTCTTTCTTTCTCTCTCTCTCTTTCTTCTTTCTTAGACAAGGTCTTGCTCCATAATTCAGGCTGCACTTGAACTCATCCAAGCTAGCCTCAAATTCATAGCAATCCTCTAGCCTCAGCCTCCCAAGTGTTAACATACTACAAGCACAGGCCACCATGCACAGCGCTGGAAGGTTACTATATCGTGCCAGGTGGAGTTGTGTACCTCACTTGGAAACTTGCATTCTTCTCTTTTTTATAACAGATTATGGCTATTTTTGCATATTACTTAGGTATTTTAGTTTACTAGAAATTATACAACATTGGATAGGGCTAGCCAAATAGCTCAGCAGATTAAAGCACTTGCAAGCAGGCACAGAGGCCTGGGTTTAATCCCTGGGTCTGCTGTGCTGGCCCCACTCACGGGGTGCACTGAGACAGCAATTGAGACTGGGTGTGGTGGCACACACCTGTAATCCCAGCTCTTGAGAGGTTGTAAACAGGCAGATCACTAAGAGTCTGGTCTATCAGTAAGACCCTAAACACTGTGGAGCCTTCCCTAAAATACGGAAGAAAAAAAAAAAAAAAAAGGAAATTAAATAGCATTCATATTCTGTTGCTCCCTTATTTATTTATTGAATATTTCTACAGAAAGAAAATTTCCTGTCATCACAGGTATAGTTCCCATAAGAAGACATCACAAGGTATAAGTGCCATCATTTATTTATTTATTTATTTATTTATTTATTTATTTATTTATTTTGCAGAACTAGGGTTCAAACTCATGACCTTGGGCTTGCCAGTCAGGCACTTGTGCCATAGAGCTATCTCCCCAGCCCCTATTTTTATTTTTTTAATTTTTATTTTTTAAAGAGAGTACAACAGGCTGAGCATGGTGGCACACGCCTGTAATCCCAGCACTTGGGAGGCTGAGGAAGGAGGATCAGTGCAAGTTCGAGACCAGCCTGGGCTACAAAAAGTGAGCTCAAGGCCAGCCTGAACTGCATAGCGAGACCCTGTCTCAAAAAGACTAAATAAATAAATAAATAAAGTACAACAGAGGGCCTGGGGAGATAGCTCAGTAGAATAAGCACTTGCCTGGCAAATGCAAGGACCTGAGTTCAATCCTCGGTCCTGGAAAAAAAAAAAAAATCAACATGGGTACATACATGACCCTGCCTTAAAAAAAAAAATAAAGCAAAGAGAGTACAATAGTATTAAACCATAAAAATTGTAAGTGATACAGGCTTTGACAGTATTTGTTATATTGCACAGTGCTATCTTCAAATTAGTTGTTCAGATTACCAGATATATGCATGCAAAATTGGAAGAAAAATAGAAAGGAAATGTAAGAAATTAAAGAGAAAAAGGTAAAAGAGTTGAAAGAAGGAAACCAGACAAATTAAGCACCAACTGCTCCTTTCCATCCACAGAACAGCAGAAATACACAGTATAGTTGTGCAAATCATCTAATTCTCATCTTCCTTTTAAAAAATGCATTTGGTACAGGGTCTCATTATGCAGACAGGGCTCGTAGTGATTCTCCTGTTTTCAGCCTCTCAAGCACTGGGATTACAGGTGACACCACCATGCCCACTCTCAACTGCTGTGTCAACACACTCACCAGGGGACAGGGCTGGCAAGGTGGTACGCCGAGGACCAAACCCCAGCCATTGTGCTCTGCCTGAGCAGGTGCTTTAGTTCACCAAGCTATCTGACCAGCCCTCTAGCATCTTGACTCTCTCCAGTTACTAGCAGTTTTCAAAATAATGAGTTAAGAGGCCAAGGAGATGGCACAAGTGCCTGCCTGGCAAGTGCAAGGTCTGGTCCCACAAAAAAAGAAAAATAAAATTTGAGGTTGGAGAGATAGCTCAGTAGAATAAGCGCTAAGTTCAATGCCTGGTGCCACAAAAAAAAAAAAAAAAAAAGAATGAGTTAACCCAGTAGCTCCTTCCAACAAAGATCAATGAGTTTGAATTTTTAAATATCATTTTAAATTCATGAATTTTAATATATTTCATGTGGGCCAGGCATGGTGGCACACGCTTGTAATCCCAGCACTTGGGAGGCTGAGGCAGGAGGATCGGTGTGAGTTTGAGACCAGCCTGGGCCACAAAAGTGAGCCCAAGGCCAGCCTGAACTGCATAGCGAGACCCTGTCTCAAAAAGACAATAAATAAATAAATAAATAAATAAATAAATTTCATGTGTTTTAATCTATTACACATAATACTCATTTTTATCATCAAATTGGCTCAAATTTGGCTACTGGTATCTACTATTTTTGAGTAGCCTCTGAAGTCCCTCTGATACAATCTTAATAGTATCTGAAACTTTCCTTGTTTAACTTGGACAATCCCTGTCCAAAACCTAGAATCACCTGTCTCTTCAAGAAATCCTGATTTCTCTGGTTGAAAAAGAGTATGAGGCCTGGGGAGATAGCTCAGTAGAATAAACCCTTGCTTGGCAAGTGCAAGGTCTTGAGTTCAATCCCCAGTACCACAGGGAAAAAAAAAAAAAAAAGAACTCCTTTTAGCTGGGCGTGGTGGCGCACGCCTGTAATCCCAGCACTCAGGAGGCTGAGGCAGGAGGATCAGTGCGAGTTCGAGACCAGCCTGGGCTACAAAAGTGAGCTCAAGGCCAGCCTGAGATGCATAGTGAGACCCTGTCTCAAAAAGACAAAAAAAAAAAAAAAAAAAAAAAAAAAAAAAAAAAAAAAAAAAAAAAAAAAAAAAAAAAAAAAAAAAAAAAAAAAAAAAAAAAAAAAAAAAAAAAAAAAAAAAAAAAAAAAAAAAAAAAAAAAAAAAAAGAGAGTATGAGATGAGATAACACAACTTAGAAGCAGGAGCTAACCCAACTTAGACACTAGAGGTGTTCAATGCTACTGGCCATTGGCTCCAGGCCTTTGAAGGATAAACCTGCATGTTATTTAAGGATAAAATGAGTCATGAACAAAGTTATTATTTAAGTTTGGAATTGTAGAGTTTTTTACTTAATTTCTTCAACATAAATCATTATCTCTTTATTCCACATCAAAAATCCTACTTCTTATATAGCACAGACATTATTACTTATTTTGTTGTTTATTTGTTTGTTTATGACAGGATCTTGCTATGTAGTTTAGTTGGCCTTGAACTCATTATGTAGCCCAGGCTGGCTCAAACTCACTGAAATCCTCCTATCTCAGCCTCCCAAATGTTGGAATTACAGGTATGCACCACCATACCCAGCTCTACTCTTTTTT
The DNA here is from genome assembly GCA_004027025.1 of Myocastor coypus. NCBI lineage: Eukaryota > Metazoa > Chordata > Mammalia > Rodentia > Myocastoridae > Myocastor > Myocastor coypus. The sequence goes on from PVJA010031595.1 coordinate 24,397, forward strand.
TTTTTTTTTTTTTTTTTGCAGGACCAGGGTTCAAATTCATGACCTTGCACTTACCAGGCAGGCACTTGTGCCACAGAGCTACTTCACCAACCCCAAATATTTGAATAAATGTTATTTTGTTTTTGTTTTTTTGGTGGTACTAGGGATCAAACTCAGGACCTTGCACCTGCCAGGCAAGCATTTATTCCACTGAGCTACCTCCCTGGTCCTTCTACTCATTTATTTTATTCCACAATACAACTCAAAAAGTTCTAGAATAATGCCAACACATACACCAAATAATGCTAACACTACCACCAATAATATGCATACTTTTGTATGTTACAGTCAACTCGCTGTTTTTTTTTTT
>PVJA010031596.1:0-24834 GCA_004027025.1 Myocastor coypus
AAAGCAATCAAAGTTGTTTAAAAATGAGGATTATTGTTTTACTATGTTAGTCACTGAAATATTCATCATAGTTCTGTGTAATTTTCAATTGTAACAGTTTTTAAGGTAGGAAGTGCCCTGGTTTTGGGAGCTTCTTTTCTAACCTAGCACCCAAGGAAAACTTTCTCTTATAACCCTTTGGTTATACACAGGTGAGCTAGATTGTCTTGTTTATATAGTGATTGACTTTATTGGATCAGCCCGGCACTTTACTATTCTTGGCCATGTCTTTGTTCCTTGGATAGATTTTAGCCCTTTTAGAATCTTGTGCTGTCCTAGATGTAGAAATAATTTGTCAGCCCCCATCCCTTCTTTCATTTGGGATATCATTAGTCTATTCATTCTCCCCCCCTTACCCTTCCCCTTGCCCTCACCCAGACTGAGTACTTTTCTGCAGTTCACGTCCCCCCCAGCAGCATCAGGGATTGAACTCAGGACCTTCTGCTTGCCAGGCGCGTGCTTATGCTTCTGACCTATATCTTGGGCCCTTCTTCAGGTTGCCCTTCAACTTACTGTGTAGCCTAGGCTGGCCTCAAGCTAGTGGCAATCCTCCTTTCTCAACTTCCTGAGTGTTGTGATTTCAGTGTGTGCCACCATGCCCAGCTATAGTTGTTTCTTTATACTGGCTATCTCTTTGGCAGTGTTAATCTTCTTATCTAGTTAATAGCCTTCTTCTCTAGAATTTTCTATATGGTAGTATTAGGTTTTTCGACCCTGATCTTTCTCTTAGTTTTCTTTACTTTGAATATATCTTTTTCCATGACGGAAAGATAAGTTTTAAACCAATTTTCTGGGATTTGCGTTACCAGTTTTATTTACCTGGCCTTGACTTGTGTGCTTCCTAAGGAGAGATGAACTATGCCACACTAGGAAATTAAAACCAATATTGTGGTTTAAACTCGACCGATAATTCTTTGACAAACCAAAAGATACTTGAGTATTCTTTTGTGTCTCTCAACAGAACTTCCAATTTCCTTCTTTTTTTGTTTGTACGAAGAGCAAAGTAATGGAATAGAGGCCTTGGGATAATCATTTGATGTTAGGTGTAGGCTCTAACTGTAGCTCTGACCTAGGTGGAAGGTGTATAGAAAGTTGGCTTGTTTATAAGAGAATTAACAAAATGGCAGTGTCTCATTTAATTGAAACTTAGTAATTAAAAACACTGTAAAGGAAGCACTGTTAGAAAAAAATGTTCCAAGACAGTGAAATATTTGATCAAAGGGGATGAAAGAAGTCAGACACAATTCATTAGCAACAAAAACTAGTGAGGCTAAAATAATTTGCCTTTGAAAATCAATACGTTAAAAAGGAGGCTAAGTGCCAAACCCTTACAATATCCCATTTCTACCTTGAACATTTCTAAAAGAATTCCTATCTTTTTCACTCAATTCTATTGTTGAGATAGACCTTATAGAATAACCCATAATGGTTTGAACTGAATTGAGGATAAGAGTAATTATAAATCTTTATCTTCTGTAGTTATAATTAAAAAGCCTTAATAAAGGTCACTTAAAATGACTTGCTAGATGGTTAGTAGAGCATCATACTGCTGTGTCTCTTTTGGATAGGCAAGAGCTTACTCTTTCACTTTAGGGGCAGACAAAGGGTTCTGAGGTTAGAGTTAGAAGTTAAAAGCCCACTGTAGCTGTTCAGACTTCAGGGCCACAGAGATTGTGACGACGTTTTTATTATTTAGGCAGATAATTATATTTATTGATTTTAAGGTACATATTTTTCAGATTTTAAAAGTAGGAGTATATTTTATAATCAGTAATGTTTATAACATTATGTTTGTTTAACTTTTAGCACTTTTCATTTAATTTTAATTTTTCTTGGTACCATGTAAAATAATAGTGTATTTTACAGTCAGTGGTGTTTCAATATGATTAGATACAGTATTTTTCTGATAATTACTTTAATAATGACTAGTTTGTATTTTTTCATCTTAAGTATGATAGTTGCAGTGAGTTTCTATCATTGTTTTAGTCAGGTTTTTGTAACCCTATCCTCCAGTACTAATTTTATTTTCTCCTTTATTATCTAATCAGAGACTGCCCCATTATTCTTCACAAAGCATAAGGCCCATGATATCAGAAGTCAGTTCTAAGATTCTCAATATTACTTTTAAAAGCATCTGGTCCTGTCTTATTTATTCTTTCAAAAAGTAATTTTTAGAAATATTATTGTAAGTAAGAAGGGCATGAAAGCTGCCCCTTTAATTTTTTTTTTTTTTTTTTTGGCTAATGTGAATACTTACTGATGTTTATAAAACATGTTAACAATACTATGTGATTATACATAGTTTGAGCATAAATGTATAATATTTATACAATACTTCATAATTGTGTGTTTTAAACTTGTTTAACATAATGTTAATTTGGTGTTGATAAATTATTCATCAAAAGAAAATGATTCATGGTGATTTGGACATTTTTTTGTTACTTTTTTTGTATGTGTTTATGCCAAGTCTGTGTGTTCATAGAGACAGATATTAGAACCTTATAGTTAGAGTCTAAGTCTGGTATGTTAATCACCTGAATGTAGAAAAGATCACATTAAATATACTAAAAAAGTTAAATTAAATTAAATTAATGTATTAACCTGATAATTCTATGTTGCTAAAAAATGTAGTTTACTGTTTACTATGTGCCAAGTTATATACAGTACTATTGTAGTATTATCTTATATAACCCACACAAGTCTGTGCAGTAGACTGTATTGTTATTTTATAAATGAAGAAATTTAAACACAAAATAATAAATAATTCAGGTAGGATCCCACAAGTAGTCTTGCTGGTTCTCTAGTCTGAGCTTTTAAGTAAGTTGTACAACTATAGATTTAAATTTTCATGTACAAGAATGAAAGTATACTTAGCTGGGTATGGTGGTGCATGCCTGTAATCTCAGCAGTTGGGAGGCTGAGGCAGGAGGATCAATGTGAGTTTGAGACCAGCCTGAGCTACAAAAGTGAGCTCAAGGCCAGCCCGAACTGCATAGCGAGACCTTACCTAAAAAAGACCAAAAAAAAAAAAAAAAAAAAAAAAAAAAAAAAAAAAAAAATAGAAAGAAAGTATACTTGTACCATCCTTGCAGTGTTAATTGATATTAATATATCAAAAACTTTCCTGTGTCATTTGTTGAAGATTATATTTTGTACATTGTAATTTAAAAGGCATTTCTGAGAAAATATCTTTATTTGGTCCTTCATTAAATGCCTACTTTATATACCAAGTGAGTTGAATTTTTATTAAATATGTTATTTGTGGTTACTTCTTATGTGGTTGTATGTTGTGAAGTCTTTTCAATAATGTTTGGCAATGAGAAGTCTAATAAATTTTTATTTGATGATATCAGTAACTGTAGTAATATAATTTGCTTATTAAAGTAGAGATCTAAGATTAGATTGCAAGTTTTCCTACCACAAAAATGTAAGTATGTGAGGTGATGGATGTATTTGTTAGCTTGATTGTAACATTTCATAATGTTAATATTTATCGAAATATCACATTGTACTCTATGAATATAAATTATCCATTAAAAGTAAAGCAAATTTCAAAAATTTAATTAAAATTGTTCTGTAATATTTACTGTTTCAATTTGATAACACTGCACCTAGTACAATCATTGGAGCATGCTTTATTTTATAAAGGGCAGATGACTTTCTGTCATGGTAATGCAGCGTCTTTTTTATCCAGATGAAAACTTAATAGCACTTAGTGATTAAGACTTGTTGAGACTTCTGAAATGCTCAGAGGAATTTATGGAAGCAGACAGGCATTAGTAGTTTAGAAGACTAGTTACTAATCAGTGACAGTTTTAGCTAACTTTAGGTATTGCGGCTTTGAAACAATTTTTTTGCACCTCTGTACATTTAGGGAGAACAAAAACTGTGGGAAGTGTAGGCCAAAATATTAAAGTTATAGGGTATATTCCTAACAAACCTGCCTTTACTTTTGACATTGGTTGCAAGCTTAGGGATTTCCTTAGGTTTAAATCTACTAGATGGACTCACAGAATTCGCTGAAAGCAACTACACTCATGTTTATAGTTTAGTATAAGTAAGAAAAAGTTACAGATTAAAATTAGCTAAGAGAATTAAGTGCATAGGATGGAGTCAGGGAATTTATCAAATCTAGAACTTTGTCACTTCCCTTCAGAATTAGGATGTGTCAGTCTGTTGGCATCAGTTACGGCAATGTGTTGGTTGTTGCCAACCAGGGAAGATCACTTGAGCCATGGTGTTTACAGTTTTTTTAAAATTTTATTAATTTCATTTATTTTTTTATTTTATTTTTTCTTGTTTCAGAACTTTTGTTTGTTTATTTATTTTTATGGCCAGCTCAGCCTGCCCTGAGGGCAGGGCTGGCGCAGCATGTGGTGCCAGGGATCGAACCGTGGTCCCTGAAGCCACCCAAGCTTTCCCAAGCAGGCGCTTTAGACCACTGAGCCATCCCGCTGGGCCCCAAATTTTATTAATTTTAATGAGAAAAAAATAATGAGGAGTTTCAAAACAGGGTAGTACAACAGCCACAATAATTAATGTAATGCATATTGTCTTCATAGTAGTTGTTCAGAGTACAAGATGCAGACATGATAACTTTTCTAAACATTATTAGTACAAAGATTTCTTTTCATTGAACTAAAAGAAAGTAGTTGTATGTATAGTTCAATAGTCCATAATAGTAGTGGGTTGTCAGCAGAACTAACAATGTTGGAAGCTCTTGACTTGAGCCTTTTACAGTTCAGCATAACTTATCTGGCTTTACTTTTTATACCACATAGTTAAACTTATCTGCTGGATGGTTAAGACCCAGTTAAAGCAAGACCTACGTAATAAGACATGCAACTTTTGTATCTGACAAGGTCAGTCAAATCCCCTCAGAATGAACCTTGAAACCATGTACAGCATTTTGTAGAACTTTTGTCAGTGTCAGCTGTCTGGATGAGTCATGGCCATTGCTTGACCCATTTGCTCTCTGTGAGAGCCTGAGAGAATATTTTCTCTCTAGATGACTCTCCTTAGGCACATTATTCATTGTCGATCCCTTTCTTCTGTGTCCCCATAACCTCCCTGAACAGAAAATTTGGGACACCACTGAGTTATAGGATATTATAGTACAGGTTTTCTTATGTCCTGAGTCCTCACTGACCTTGAAGGGCTGGGGCCAAAATATTTGCTATTTGGTCTGCAAACTTAAGTCGTTAACCCTCCAGAAGAGAAGCTTAGTGATATTATTACCCTATAACAGGCACTTGAGCTTACCATTATTCTCTGAATATCAAACAAATGCTTTATATTTAGCATGGAATCAGTATTTTTCATGATTTCCATGATATTCCATTAGAATATCAAACATTGATATTCTAATAAATCCCTATGGTGTTTATAGTTTTATGTGAGATAACATGATATGGTCATTGTCCAGGGGGCTGATTTTAGTCTCTAGTCTCCTGCGCCTTTAGGCATGACCTGGAGGTCCCATTCTTTTTTTTTTGTGGAACCAGGGATTGAACTCAGGCCTTTGCACTTGCCAGGCAAGCACAGAGCTTCCATTCTAAGACCATGCTGGGTCTGAGTACTGCTGGGATTATGAGTATGAGTACTTCCCCCAACCTGAGGTGGGTGTCATCTTAAAATACCTGTGCAGCTATAGACCAGCAGGCAGAGAAATTACTTCCTAAAAGCTGAGACTATCAGACAATTATTTTAGGGCTTTTTTCTTGAGCAAATTGAAACTCTTCACTGTATAAGTAAACATTTGAAGATCCTTAATCTGAAACTTTTTGAGCATTGACACAAACAGAAAATTCCACATCTGACCTTCTGACCTTGTATGACAGTTTTAGGCAGAATGCACACACACTAGAAATATTATATAAAATTATCTTCAGACTACATATGTGAAATGTATATGAAACATAATCATGTTTAGACTTGAGTTTCAACCCAAAATATCTCATCATATACATATATATGTATATATATTCAAATATTCCAAATTATTAAAAAATAAAAATTTAAAACATTTCATATGTATATATTTGAATATATATACATATATATCTTTATGTATATATATATTTAAACATTCCAAAATATGAAAAAATTTAAAACATTTCCGGTTTTAGTTTTTTCAGATCAGTGAAAGCCTGTAATGTGAATAATACTTCCAAAAATGAATGTACAAAGTGTTTGAAAATAGTAGTTAATGGGCAGAATACTCACTGTGACTAACTCTATATGTTGATATCTGTGAACTAAGCAACTATATTGAGGATAGCAATGTGTAATATCAAAAACATGCTTAAAATACCTGTCATCTTGGTCTTCTAAATATGATGTTTGTGATTTCATATCAATTATTATTATGCTGTCTTTAAAGTAAATTTTTTTAAAAGTAATAAAAGAAAATGAGAGACAAGAACAAAAAATTGAAGATTTCATGGAGGCATGTTATTCAGTCATAAGTCCCATCTTGCGTAACTATATCTGTTAATCGGAGCAAAAGATTTGATGATAAAAATATATAATATAGCAATCATTGTTGGTCAAATATTCTTGTTTGAAAATCTGTGTATGTTACCCTATTTGTCTTTGCTTTTATTTTTCTCGCGCGTTTTTACTCTTCAAAATAAAAGAAAATTATATACTAAAAAATAGCTGTGTCAACCTAAAAAAAATGAAGTAAAAAGAGATTAAAAAAACAAAAACAAAAATGAATGCATAGTATATCTAAAGCTAAATTTGATCCCAGCACTTGGGAGACTCAGGAGGATCTCTGCAAGTTTGAGGCCAGCGTGGGCTACAAACTAAATTCAAAGGCTACCCTAAATTGTATAACGAAATCTTGTTTTCAAAAAACCCTAAGACTTAGCATGTATGAAACATTGTTAATGAACATTTCTATGTTCTATTCTTAATTTCTTTTTATAGTTATTGCTATTAAATTATAATTAACCTCTTCCTTTTTAAAAAAAATTACTTGATTGCCCTCTTTGTTTTTCCTGTTTACCTTTCTTACTTGTGAAAGGCATTGGTATTCTCTTTTGCTCTAGTTCTAGCCGCTATCATGAAAAGCTCCAGAGTTCATGCAGAGTTTACTAGTATGCTAACCTTTCAATTTCTGCATCTGCTTTAATGCTCTTTTCCTTCTACCTTAACTGCCCATTCTCCTGGCACACCACCAGTCTCTTATTATGGCCACAATGCTTCATGTTCTTTGATTGTCCTGTGCTTTTTCATATCTTTCCTAATACAATTATCCATGTTTATGATTTTTCCGCTGGGTTTGCTAATAATTTTAACTCCTTTATCCCTTTGTCTTTTTATTGTATTGTCAGTGCAAGAATATTATATTCTTTCTCCTCTAAATTTGTGCACTCATAATTTTGAATAGATTCAACCATCTGTTTTTTCTCATAGGCTCCTAGACACCTCTACATACATGTCCCTATAAGTGTGGCATGTGGATGGTACTCTGCCATTCTTTGTTTTTTCTCTTTTGCCTAAAAACCTATTATCCTAAGTAGCCATCTCTTGCATTCCCCATTTGGACTATTTTAAAATCAGCTTTATTATTTTGAAGGTCTTTATTCTTTCTCTTTGCCCAGATTTAAATTTAATTCCTGGGATTAAAATAAGTGATCACATTTTGAACTTCACAAAGAATTTTATGTGGTACTAACTTTCTCAACTCCCAGGAAGCCCCATTATAAATTTGAATTCATTTTTGTCATTTTTCTTCTGTGTCTTTGGCTTCTTTCTTTTTACTGATTCCCACCAGCATGTAAATATGCATGTGGCAAGTATAGGGGCTGGTGGTATAAAGTCATTTCTTAAGCCGTCATCCTTAGAGTTTCAAACTAGAATAGCATGTTAGACATTCCTCTACTGCAGTGGTTCTCAACCTTTCTAATGCTGTGACCCTGCAATACAGTTCCTCATGTTGTGGTGACCCCAAACCAAAAAATAATTTTGCCGGCTACTTCAAATTATTAATTCCCATAAATAATATTTTACCATGGCATAGCATGGGTTTAAATATGTATTTTCTGATGGCTTTAGGCAACTCCTGTGTTTTCGTTGTTCAGTCCCCACCAGGGTCGCAACCCACAGGTTGAGAACCGCTGCTCTGCCTCCTCTTTATATCTAAGTGAGACTATCTGACCCAGCTGTAGCCAATGGTATATATGGGAAACTCTTAATAGGCGAGCCATGGCTTATACTTATATGTCCCCTGAAGCCTCATATGCTCATGGGTGGGGCTCTTGGGAGCTGACAGGATCATGGTGTATGATACTGAATTAGTCCACTGATGGGTTTAACATAGTTCTGAGTGTGAATGGTGGATTAACTAAAGAAGGAAGACCTGCCCTTGGTGTGGTTGGCACTGACCAAAAGGCTTCTAGCCTGAATAGAATGCAAGAAGAAAGAAGAAGGAAGTCTCAGTGCTTTCAGTCTACCATGCCATGGACTATTTTCCTCTGCCATGCCTCTCTGCTGTCCTGCCCAACTTGGAACCACTTGAATATAGATTGAAACCTTTGCAAATTATAAGCTAAAAAAACCCTTTGTTATGATTTGTGTCTAGTTGTCCCTCCAAAGCCTCATGTAGTCATGGCATGGGGACTTCTAGAGTTTGAGATTAACTCATGATCCCTTGGAATTATGGGTCTTAGTACTACTGGGATTAGGAGTATGAGTACTTCCCCCAGCCTGGGGCAGATAGCCTGTATGCAGTTTAAGAGAGACAGACTTCCTCTTTGTTGCTGCTACTCCTCCATTTTGCTCCCTTGGTCTTTACTGACACCTTGAAAGGGTGGCATTTTTCCTTCTGCCCTTTGCCATTCCGCCTTGGAGCCAGCTGAGTATGGACTGAAACTTCCAGTGACTGTGAGCTAAAGAAACCTTTCCATCCTTCATTTTGGGTGTCATGTGTTTGTCCCAGCAATGAGAGAAGAGTAACTGAGACACCCTTCCTCTTTAACTTGTGGGTATTAGGTATTTTGTCCTAACAATGAGAAAGTAACTAAGATAGGGACTTCCAGGTAAAATATTTTATGTGTCACAATGAGACAAGTTTCATTTTTCCTTTTTATATCTGTGGGCAATATGATTTAAGGACGTGATTACTAGAGGTAGTAGTTGTTTAAGGAGCCTTGGGCTTTGGTGGTATCACTGAAGTTTGAAGGGGAAAAAAAAAGAAACCTACAACCCTAGAACTATCCATATTATGATTTTTTAAAAATAGGCAATAAATGTCCTAATGTTTTTTAACATTGTTAGATTTTTTTCTTACTTGCAGTTGAAGGCATCTTAACTTATGTAACTTTCCTGCAGTTAAAACAATGAAAATAGAATCTTGACTTTATGGTCCACTATAGTTTAGCATAACCTTTCTTCTCCTTATGCCATACTGCTTGAAAGAGTATCTTGTATCCGTTTCTCACTTCCTCATCTGCCAACTACTTCTTTCTGTATATCGTACCATACTTTTCGCAGGGTCACCAGAGATGTCTTAAGATGCATATACTCTATTTTTCAGTCTTTATTTTAACCAGTTTCTCTGCAGTAATGGTTGTGTTGACCTTAATCATGAAATACTTTTTTCTGTAGTTTCTCTAACACTGCGTTCTGGTGTTTACTTTTTAGCTTTCTCATTCTGCTTTATAAGATATTTTTTCTTTGTTTATTACTTAAGTCCTCAGAATAGGTGTATTATAATTTTATAGGTTTAGAAAATAAACAGTTAAAGGTCATATGCTTAGCAAGGGATGCAGCCAAAATTTGAGCATAGTCTAAACCCTCTAAAATTTTTCTGTAAGAAAAGGCTTTCTAATCTTTTCTATTTTATTATCCCTGGATAATCTAGTCCTAAAGCCAAAATTTTTATGTTTGGCTTCAATGTCTCTCCCAAGTTCTATGTGCACCGATCATAGCTGCCTACTTCATATATACTTCAGAGTCATAAGATCCAGATGAGAACTTACCACCATCTTGCTCATGTCAGTTTTCTCCTTTTTTGTCTTGGACAGACTCAGTTATTGGACTACCATCCATCCAACTATTCAGACCAGAATCCTAACTTGTTCTTTTCCCTTGCTTACTGTTCATATTCATTGTGTGTCATTTTCCTCATCACTTTTGCTGTCTTCTTTTCTTTCTTTATTTTTTATTTTTAGAGCAGGGTCTACAGGGTGTTCAGGATCTCACTACTAGATCAGAGTCATAATGATCTGCCTATTCACAGCCTCCCAAGAGCTGGGATTATAGGCATGCACTATCATGCTCAGACTTCTGTTGCTGTCTTTCATGACAGCCTTCCCCTTTCGTTCCCTGAGGAAGTTAAATGACTCCATACCTCATCCCCATTGTAACCTGAACTAGTCTGTAACCTTCCCAAAGTGCAGATACTGTCATGTTACTTTCTTCATTTAGACTCTCGTAGAACCCTGTTATTTTCTGGACAAAAGTTCATGTCTAATTCAGGCTAATGAAGTCTTCTTTGATCAGATCATGATGCCTTTTCCCACTTTGTTCTGACTGCCCTAAACAATTTACTATTACTGAATTTAGATTGTTCTCACACACCTCTCAAGGATGTCCAACCTTTCGACTTTTCTAGGCTACACTGAGTGAAGAGCAGTTATGTTGGCCCACGTGTAGACTACATATGTAATGTAATTGATCGCTGTTTAATGACGATTCCTTTTAAAATATATTTTATTATAACAGCAACAAAAAGGGGCAGATGCCCAGTGGCATAGCAGATGAGGGTGGAGGGGATGCCTGGGTGGCCTGGGTGGCCATTATTGTTGGTCAAAAGGAAAATTATATTGTAACAACTTTCTCTGTTCAGCTATGTCAGAGGGTATCACATTGAAGGATCCCAAGTGGCACAAACTCTAGCTACAGCACTGTAGATGCCCAATCAATGGGATACCAGTTGGAAACCCACCTGGTTTTACTCCTACTTTTCCCATTGCTGAATTCTTAGCTTCTGTTGCTGTACCTCATCCTCACATCTCAGACTGGATATTAGCTTTTTGTGATAATCTCTCACCCCTCAGTAAGTGCTCTTTTGTGCTATCAGTGCCTTGAAAAAGGCCATACACTGTCTTCTTCAGGGGCCTTTGTGTGTGCTTACTGCTTCCTCTGCCTTTTGACTCTTTCATACTTTCATCCTGGTGCTATTCATTCCAGTCAGTTGTACTAATAGACCCACATTTTTCCTTGTCATAGCAAAAAATTCTCTTTGTGGAATTTGTAAGAATTCTGTTACATTCTTATGTTGTAGAAATTTAGATTTTGAATAGTTTTCTTTAAGTTTGTTTTCTTTCCCCTTAATCCAAGCTTTTGAAAGTAAGACAATCAAAAAACCCAAGCACGTTCTTTGGCATTTTGCTTCTCCAAACAGTCAGACATTGCCTAACTTGAGAATCGATTGTGTGCTGAAAGTCAGCTGATGATGTTTGTTAAAAAAAAAAAAAGGTGGCGGGGCTGCTTTCAGCTTTCAGGCCTAGCCACTGAACCTGACAAGTTCTGACTTCTCTTGGCTGCCTCTTACTTTTCCTGTTTCCATGGGAATGGACATCAGATGACAGAATCATAGTAAGATACTGATGCCTAATTTCTATTGCAGATTTCTGAATTTTCTTTGTTTGTAGAGTCTTTATGTAGTGACTCTTGCCCACTATGCAGTGGTGATAGTTAACCAAAATGTCTAAGGCTATTTCTAGGCTTGAGCCTAGATGATACTTCTCAAGTCACAGCAATCCTGTTACTAGGTCATCTTGAAATGGGCTCCTTATTTCATCTCTTTGGGAAAACATATTTTAATTTAAAAGGTATAATTTTATCAGAAAAGCCTATGCTAAATTTCCTAGTTAGGAGACCTCCTAGTTAGGAGTTTTGTATTTGCTGCCATTTCAGTGGTTGACCTTGTTCAATTTTGTGTTTATTGAGTGAACCAATTGCTGCTTCTTAGCCCTGGGCTTACTTATCTGTGGCCCAGAGGACTTCCAATTTGCCAATGTATTTAATAGAAAACATAGAAATAAGATATAGAACCAATTTTAGCTGAGGAAATAAACCAGATTTGTACATATCTAAAATGGAAAAATGCTTTTAATTTCAGACCTCTATTTTGTCTTGCACTAATGGTCAGAATAAGCTTGTCATATTTCTAAAAATGTTAGTATAACATTACCTTTCTAATATGCACATGTTTTCCTAAAATAAATATACTTCTTGTCATATAGCAAACTACAGTGATAAAAATTATAGTGAAAAATTATTTTTATTTTCTATTTAATGAAGGGAATTATTACATTGCTTATCTAATTTGTCTTTTACTTATATCCTCTGTGCCTATCTATACTAGGTTAGGATTTCTTTGTAAATCTGAATTTAGAACTTGGATAGTTACATTTTGTTAAGTGCAAGGGACTGACATGCACATATTAAGAAGATTAGTCTTTGCTGAGCTGCTTCTTCAGCATATAGCATCTGCTCTATATCAAATGAACCTGAATAATTGAAATTGAATATGAACAGAATAAATCTCTTTTTTGCACGACTACACAGAAAACAGTATAGGTTACACCACGTTCCAACTTGTAGTTCCAGGTATACAAATACAAGTAATAGATGTTGTTATAGCTTATGTCCAGGTGTTCCCCCCAAAGCCTCATGCAGTTATAGGTGAAGATTTTTAGAAGTAGCTGGATCTGGAGTAGGTGGTTCTGGGGTAAAGGATGTGTGGCTACTAAATTAGTCCACTGATTGGTTCAGCATAGTTATGGGTAGGATTAAGGGTGGTATATGAGGCACACAAAGAGGGTTGTTGTAGTTTGTTGCTTGCTTATGCCTTCTCCCTGCCCCGCTTTGTTTCTGTGTTGCCCCTCTTCCATGCCACCCTGCCTTGCAGCCACCACTTGTGAATTAAAACCTTTAAAAAATATGAGCTAAGTAAACCTTTCCTCCTTTATCTGGTGGATGCTGGCTATTTTATCTCAACAAGGAGAAAAGTAACTAAGAGAGTGATATTCTGAGAGCCTCCAGCTCAAATGAGGTTCCAATACTAGAGTGTTTAACAACTTTGCTATGATAGAAGATCTAGGGAAGCTTGATGTGTTTACTATGTGCATTTTACAGGATACTTAAAAAAATTTTTTTAAAAATCTGGCTGGTACCTGATGGCTAGCTGTTCAGTCTATAACCAAGGGATCCCTAACACAAGAAACATGTTTTTATAGGCAGATACCTTTGTGGCTCTTATCTAACCTGTGTTCAGTTTATATACTTGTCTGACCATCACTGTGGTGGCGGGGGCCTGATTTTTTTTTTTTTTTTTCTGATATACCAGGAAAACACCTGGCCTGAGGTAGCCTCTAGTTCTTTAGATGTAAGGTGCAGTAGGTTCAGGTATTTATTACTTATGGATCCAGGGACTAGAAAGCAATCCTGTTACTAGGTCATGTAGGGGCAGAGAGACAGATGGAAGAAGATACTGGGGAGGATGGGAAACACGTGAACAAGAACATAACAGTTAGCATTGTATATTAGGGAAGGAGGGGGTCACTATATTTATGGGCGAGCCGGGCGTGGTGGCTCACGCCTGTAATCCCAGCACTCGGGAGGCTGAGGCAGGAGGATTGGTGCGAGTTCGAGACCAGCCTGGGCTACAAAAGTGAGCTCAAGGCTAGCCTGAACTGCATAGCGAGACCCTGTCTCAAAAAGACAAAAAACAAAACAACAACAACAAAAAAAACTATATTTATGGGCGAACACTTGACTGAAAACAGTAGAAAAGTGGGGAACCAGCAGTTCTTATTTCTGCTGGTTGGCTTAGAGTGTGTTCTACTTTGGATGCCAAGGCAGCAACCTTTGCTAAGCTTATTTTCTTTTGAAGTGTTAAGGCATTATAAATAAATTATGGGAAATAATATATTTTATACTTTGTAGTTGAGATAGAGTTTTCAAATGGAAAAAAAAATGCCTTATTCATTGGCTGTGAAGTTTGGCTCCCATATAGAGAGAGCCTGGAGTAGTAGTCAAGTGAGTTGCCCTCTAACTGATGTACAGGCTCCAGCAAATCTGCCTCAGGGCCAACTGCTTTTAGGTACAGTGTCTTAGAGCAAAATAAAAATGCTCCATACTTGTTTTATTAAATAATCAGAAAAAGATATTTAAGAGAAAGTTATAATGGTCCATTATTATATCTAAGTAAGTCACTTTTTCCAGGCATTGTGGCACATACCTGTAATCTCAGTACTTGGGAGGCTGAGGCAGGAGGATCATTGTGAATTTGAGGCCAGCCTGGGTTACAAAGTGAATTTAAGGCTAGTCTGAACTGCCTGGTGAGATCCTGTCTCACATGTGCATGCATACACACATATATACACACACCCCAAAACAAAGCACAGTAAGTCTTCATTGACTTCATGAATATTCCTTCAAAAAGTTTTCATTGATACATAAAACAAACTCACGATGCTATACATAGAATGATAAAAATACAGTAATGTTTGAATTAATACCTAATTTTTTTTTGATTTGCTGAATTGTTCATTTCTATAATTTCTATTTGGTGAATCGTGATCTTTAGCTCTTTGCTATATTTCTTGTTCTTATCATAAGTTGTCCTAATTTTATTTTACTGTATTTTTAAATCAATTTTAATGAGAAAGAACTAGCAATGAGACAGTTACAATAATTGATACATTGCATGTTCTTGTCTTTGTAGTTGTCCTCCTAATTTTATTGAGTCATATTTCTGAATTCTTTTTTATGCTCACTGAGTTTCCTTATAGTCATTCTTTTAGTTTCTTTACCAGACATTTTGTCAATATCTTTCACTGTGGGGTCTCTTGCCAGTTATTGAGTTTCTTTGTAGAAATTGTGGTGTTTTCTTCATATTTTTCATGTCCTTATGTTGACATTGATTTATCTGGTACATCAGGTTTCTCTGCCACTTGTACAGCGTGATTTGCATTTTGAATGACTTTCTCCTGAAGATATCTTTTAGGCTATTCATTTGGTAGATCATGTTGGCTCTGGTTCCAATTGTATGCCATAGTATAATTGATTTTTCAGTTAAAAGTGATGGCTTTGAGTATAGTGCATGTGGTGGCATGAATCAGAGCCCTTTTGTCTCTGAGGCCATGTGGAGAAGTGGCTACTATACACTCCAGGTGGGTGTGATGAACAGAGCAGTAGAGGGTGTGACACCTTGTGATACCTACAGCATGACTTAGCAGTGGGAGTGATGCACGTTTTCTCAGCAGTAGCAGTAGCAGGGAGTATGGGCTGTATTCACTTGGGCCAGTTGTGTGGGCAGACTAGTTGGAGTAGAACATATACTTTCAGGCCCAATGTTGGCACAGGCTCAGGGGCAGGCCAGGCGAATCTGTGCTGTAGCAATGTCTCTGGAGCTTGGGAGGGAGACAATACATGTTTCTTCTCTGGAACAAAGCAGTAATATAGACTCCAGGTTAACCCTTCCACCCCTGCTATATTTAAGCCTGTGATGATGCTGGAACTCTTCTATCACTAGAGTTGCATGTTTTTATGGTGTGGTTTCCCTTAGGATTTTTCTATGCACCCTTTCCCCTGTGGTGGAGAATCACTTTGGTTAGGGATTTAGGGTAGTGGGTGGTGGTGTGCTTTGCTCCATTCTGTGCTGCTCCCTCAGGTCTTCATATCTTATCCCTTGCTGGTTTTCAGTGGTGTCCCTGGACCTTCACCTTGTGTATTAAGTTGCTTTCTTCATCACTGGGACACAGTACCTGTGGTGCAAAACTTAAAGGAGGAAAGGTTTACTTTGGGTCATATTTCTGTTCATAGTTGTCTCCAAGGCAGGACAGCATAACAGAGGGGCAACTGGGAAATTGAGTGAAGGAGTGAGACTGCAGGTAGACATGCCCTGCCAAGGTACATGGCTAGTGACCCCGCCACTTCTGACCAGACTCAGCCTTCTAAGAGCAAGCCAGCTATAAGGCCTCATAATACAGTCACTTTATAAAATCCCCACCCCTGAGTGCATGAGTCTCTTGGTGGACATAAACCCTACCCTCTTGAAATGCAGCTGTTTATTTATATGTTTTCTGGTGCTTTTTTGGTGGAGTTGAACACCTCTAGTTGGCCACCTTGCCAGTTGATAAACTATCTGTTGAGTACCTACAAAGTCCTAAATATCCTGGTAGAGCTAGAGATACAGTGATAAAACAAAGACCTTTTTCTCCTGGATCATACACTTTGTTGGGAGAGATAGAAACAAATAAATAAAGTAATATAGTATTGATTAGTGATTAGTGCTGCAGATGAAAAGCAAGATAAGTTGATACAGGGGCAAAAAAGTCCCAATCTGTTAGATTTCCAATATGAGTTCATGTTCTTTAATATTGAAAAATGAATTTAGGAATAATGGAGGTTAAAGAGTGTAATATATTTATTGGGGGAAAGAAAGCTTCTTTTTGGGAGATACAGAGGGATCCAGAATGGGTTGCCAAGGACCTTGCCTTTTCTAGGAATTTTTATAGAGTAAATCCATGATATGAGTGGGCCTAAGGTGGTAAACATGGGAAATTGCATGGTGGGCATGAGATGGGACACAACAATGGTCAAACAATAAGGTAACCTGTATAATTACTCAAGCAATATTGATTAAATCAGGATCAAATGGGGAGCAAGTAAAGTAGCAAACTGGCCTGAATACAAAACAGGGGCCTTTCTTGCTGTTTCTGGCTTTCTTCAGATGATTCAAATCTGTATGGAATATCAATCCCTGATATTTAATTCTAGAAAGTATTTGGGTATATTTGGATTATCTTTTGTCTTAAGGTCTGGCCCACAAAGATGGTGCCTATGTCTCTCACGGTGGTGGAACATCTCCTTTTCTGCACTGGCCTCCTGGAGGGTCTAGCCCTATCTGACCTCCTATATTAACTTATCTAACTGCGCTAATCATACACTTGGATGGGAGAGATAGAAACAAAAATAAAATAATACAGTAGTGATTGGTGATCAGTGTTGCAGAAGAAGAAGCAAGATAAATCAATAGTGATCAGCAAAGGCTTATTTGAAGAGATGAGATTTAAATACCAATATGAGTCAATGGAAAAGGAGCAAGCCATTCAGGTATTTTATAGAACATTCAAAGTAGAACAGCAAGTACAAAGATTATAAGTGAGGAAGGAAGCTGAGGGCTCCATCATTTAGCATCTTGTAAGTTATGATGAAGATTTTGAGTTTTATTCCAAATATGATAAAACTATTGGAGGTTTTTGAGCAGCAGAATAACACTGTTAGATTTTTGTTTTAAAAGAATTACTTCAATGGCTTGTGTAGAGAGAATTGAACTGGGTATGGAAGGGGTGAGAAAAATGGAAGTAAGGTACCAATTGAGAACCTGTTAAAAGACTCCAATAAACTTATAAGGTCTATTATTTTCTTCATTTTTAGAATAGAGAGGCATAAAGATGTTAATGGATTGTTTAGTGCTACAAATCCAATATATTTATTCTTGCCCTTATTATATCTGACTTCTAAAATTTTAAGAATTTTGGAGTTAACATAATATTCTACTAGGTCATAGGTAAATTGCAAATGGATCATGTCTTTCTTAAATAAATTACTTTTTAAAATAGCAATTTGTGAAAGCATGTAGTACCTGCTCCTCCTTGGGCCTCACCTTCTGCCTTAGTCCCTTGCAGGGCCCCAGACTAGGCCTTGGTCTTGACCCTTGCCATGACCATACCTTTTCCTTCAGACTGGTGAGGCATCTTGCCTGAAGCTCAGTGGAAGAGGTGACTAAGACCAAGTGGTTGTCTGTTATTTAACTAGTTTGTATTTAATGTTTTAATGAGTGTGTTTATAATATAAGATGCTATATTATATAGCATTTTTATCCTTTTTACTTCCTATTTATTTTTAAAGTGTTGCTTTGTATCATGAATAATACCTTTTGATTTATAGTCAAAATACGAGAGAATTAAAATATGAAATAAATAGTATTTTTAGGCCATGTGATATAGCAAAGAGAGCATGAGCTTAAGTAAAAGATGTATGCTCTTAAGAAAATGATTATTTTTTTCTGAGCCTGTTACTGTAATGTCTAACCTGTAGATATTGCCTACTTAATAGGATTGCTGTGATTATTAGATATGGTTGTGCATCTAAAATGTCAAGCATAAGCCGGGCGTAGTGGCGCACGCCTGTAATCGCACTCGGGAGGCTGAGGCAGGAGGATCAGTGTGAGTTCGAGACCAGCCTGGGCTACAAAACTGAGCTCAAGGCCAGCCTGAACTGTACAGTGAGACCCTGTCTCAAAAAGCAAAAAAAAAAAAAATAAATAAAAATAAAAATAAAAATAAAAATAAAGTAAAATGTCAAGCATATTACTTTGTATACAAGAATTTGTAAATGGTATATTCTCATAAAAATCAATGTTGTTGGTTTAAGAAGACTCATTCAAGAAAATTTATATAGCAATTACTAATTAATAACCCAAATTCTTATAGACCTTTAGTATTTTCACTCCTTTCCTTTCAGTCTTCAGAACTTTTCTGTATTTATTTTTATGGACAGCTCAGCCTGCCCTGAGGGCAGGGCTGGTGTAGCATGTGGTGCCAGGGATCGAACCGTGGTCCCTGCAGCCGCCCAAGCTTTCCTAAGCAGGCACTTTAGACCACTGAGCCATCCTGCCAGGCCCTCCTTTCAGTCTTGAGGATCTACATGTTATAAAGAGTTGCCTGAAGCACTTGTAGGATTATGTCAGCCTTTAGGAGACAAAATTTAGAGATGTATAATAGCGTTTTTAAATGTGGAAAGGGTTGTAATGTTGAACAGAGATTGTTCTCTATGACTCAGGAGAGCAGAACTGTGATTCAAATTGAGGGGAAGATTGTTTTGGTTCATTAATACAAATTGCCAAAAATAGTACATAAGAACATCTTTTGTGTGTGTGTGTTGGGCATTGAGAGTTTTTGAGTCAGTTTGAATGTTTCTTCAACATGGGATCCAGTAAAACTAAGCTACTTGAAAGTGCAAATCTTGCCTGTTTTGGGGGACCACAGTATTGTTAACATATAGTACTACACTTTTATATATTTGTTGAATGCATGAATGAGTCAGTTGTTCTTGGAGGTGATATGCAAGTTTCATTCCTGTTTACCATAAGTTATTTAGTGCTGAGCTTTGGTTGATAGTTTCCTTTTCCAATAAGTTTTGCTCTGAGTTAAAGATAACAGAAACTATGAGAAGTTATTACTTGGTAAGAAAATGAAGGAGTTAGTAGAGGGTTTCTCGGTAGGCGCTGTGCCACTGAGTTATATATATCCCAAGCTCTAGGATTTCTCAATAATGTTATTAACGTTTTAGATTTATGGTGTTTTGGAGAGTTGTCCTGTACATTGTTGGTTTTTTTAGCAGAGTCTTTGGCTGCTAAATATTCATAAACTTTCTTCCAGTATCAACTTTTTCCCTACGTACACCAGTTGTAACAATAAAATATGTACTTACACATTACCATATGCCCCCTTGAGGGCAAATTTGCCTTAGTAGCAACCACTGGGTTCCTGGACAAATCACTGGAAACACCTGTCTCTGTTACTCTTCTGTCATTGCTGGGACAAATACTCGACACCCAAAATAAAGGGAAGAAAGGTTTATTTATCTCACAGTTACTGGAGGTTTCAGTCCAGCTGGCTCCTTGGTTGGAGCCAGAGTGGTGCATGACAGAGAACAACTTTCATGACAGCAGCAAAGAGCAGAGAGCAAAGGGAGGAATAGCAGCAACAATGGCTGCAGAGGGGAAGTCTGTCTCTGTCTCTTTTATATTACATTCAGGCTATCCACTCTAGGCTGGGCATAACACTCATATCCATTATACCAGCAGTACTCAGACCCATAATCCTAGCCTTGGATCATGAATTAATCACAAACTAGAACTGTGTCTCAATGACTACATGAGGCTTTTGGAGAACAAATACACACAAACCATAACAAAACCCACAGAACTAGACAAATCTAATAAATAGATAAAGTTAAAAATAGTGTTACATGAGAAAACACAGTTAAGAGAAAGCCTGTACTAGTATAATTGTATGTTGAGACCTGCATATAACTATACTGAAATTGTTGTCTGCGTTATGCTCCTGGAGTTTTACTTATCTTTAAAATATTCGTTCAAGAAAATTAACATTGTTCTTTTATGTTAGGAGAGTCATTCATCCTGTTTTAGCCTCAGATTGCTTTGAAAATTATTATATGTTGAAATACAGATGAGGAATGCTCAAAAGTAGAGGGTAGTAGAAATAGTGAATTGAAATTTATTAAAGATGAGGATAGGATGAGATGTAATGGCAGTAAGAGTAGCAGCTGTAGATGGCTCTCTAAGGTTCTCAAGGCATTAAAACTAGTATTTAAAAAATTACTTATGTTTTAAATTATATTTTGGTCTGAAGCAAGAAGTTTTATCACTTCATGATACATATTATTTCATAAGTAATTATGGTATACATTAGCCACATTTTTTTGCCCATACTAAGTTAGACTTGTTGACTCTCTTCTCTAATGTTTATGTTAATATTTTCTATTAAGTCTAATTGTAAACTTTAATAAATTGCTGGTTGCATTATATTTTAACTCAGTGTGTTTTCTTGTCACATCACACTTTATAACAAACATATCACAGAGAACTATTCATAATCCTGATTTAATTATAAGCTAGGCATTGTTACATTTTAATATACAGCACCTGCATACATATCATGATAGTCATTTCTAAAATACATTGGCTTTATCAAGCCTTATTATAAAGAAGCATCTGTGAGCATTTTTATTATAGTCCAAAATCTATTTTTAGGGAGTTTCTGACTGTCTGTTTCCAAATTGCTTTTGGCTGAAACCTATATAGAAATTGTAAGCTGAAATCCAAGTTTTCTTTGATTATAGAACAAAAAATTGAAGCTCATGTTTTCAACTTTGCATCACAGCTTTTAGCCCATTTAGAGGATTCAAGTCCTTTTAAACTTGGTATTTATAAGCCGGGCGTGGTGGCGCACGCCTGTAATCCCAGCACTCAGGAGGCTGAGGCAGGAGGATCGATGCGAGTTCGAGACCAGCCTGGGCTACAAAAGTGAGCTCAAGACCAGCCTGAACTGCATAGCGAGACCCTGTCTCCAAAAGACAAAAAAACAAAAAAACAAAAAAAAAAACTTGGTATTTATTTCAAATAAGGAAATGGAAGATGACAGTCACTTAAATGGGCTTATTTCTTTTTGTGATACATGGTTAAGATTTTGGTAGATTTCCGTGGAACATATTTGTCGAGTAGATGCATCATAACATGAAAATGTCTGTATAAAGCCTCTAGGTAACTAGATTCAGGTTCACTGTGAGCATAGGAATTTGAAAAAGTACCAGCCATCATTTGATTCTGGAGATATGGCTGTGGTTGTCAGTAGTTGTCTAGTGATCAGTAGTTGGCATTATTTCCCTTTATCCTTTCTGAAGTGTTTTTTAAAAAAATTTTAAATTAATTGTAATGAGAAAGAAATAGCAATGAGATAGTTTCCCAACAGGTTAGTAGGACAGTTGCAATAATTAATACATTGTACATTGTTGTCTTCATAGTATTTGTTCAGAGTACAAGATGCAGACTTGATATCTTGTATAAACACTATTAGCACAAATCTTCTCAATGAACTAAGAGAAAGTAGATGTACATGTAGTCCAATAGTCCATAATAGTAGTGGATGGTCAGCACAACTGGCAATGTTGGAAGCTGTTGATTTGAGCCTTTTACAGCTCAGCATGTTAATATGGCTTTACTTTTTATACCTCATGGTTAGACTTTTCTGTTGGGTGGTTAAGGCTCAGTTAAAGCAAGAACTGTATAACAGAAAATGTAACTTTTGTATCTGACAAGGTCAGTCAAATCCCCTCAGGATTTACCCTGAAACCATGTATAGCTGTTTGTAGATCTTTTGACAGTGTCAGCCATCTGTATGAGTCATGGCCATTGCTTGACCAGTTTGATCTCTGTGAAAGCCTGAGAAAATGTTTCCTTTCTAGGTGACTCTCCTTAGGCATACTATACATTGTTAATCCCTTTCCTCTGTGGTCCCATAATCTCCTTGTACAGAAAATTTGGGACACCACTGAGTTATGGGATGCTACAGTACAGGTTTTCTTATGTCCTGACTCCTCACTGACCTTGAAGGGCTAGGGCCAAAATATTGGTTATCCTTGTGGCCCTTCTTTTTCTCAAATTTTTTGGACTATCAGCTTTAGTTGTTAGCCCTCCAGAAGAGAAGCTTAATGATATTATTTCCTATAACAGAGACATGTGAGCTTTATATCACTATCTTTCTGAATATCAAATGCCTTAGACATAACATGGAACATGTATTTTCCATCATTGATATTCTAAATTTTAAATCCCCATACAATGAAAAAATTATGCATTTTTACACAGAAATTTAGGAATTTAGCCATATACTAAGTTGTAGTGGAATAATCCTATGTCATTTTTTCTGTCTCTTACTCTTTTATTATTATTATTATTACTAATTTTTTTAAACAAATATTAACTTGAGAGTATAGCAATCATTGATATGATTGAGTGGTATTACTACAACTTTATAGTATGTAACATTCTTTATTATTTTATTTTAATAAGAAATAACAATGAAACCATTTCACAACATGTTAGGATAGCCACAATAATTAATACAATGCACATTGTTGTCTTCATACTAGTTGTTCTGAGTACAAGACACAGACATAATAACTTTTCTAAATACCATTGGTACAAATATTTCTTCTCACCAAACTAACAGAAAGTAGTTGTATATGAAGTCCAGTATTCCATAATAGTAGTGGGTTACCAGCAGAACTGGCAGTGTCAGAAGCTGTTGATTTTAGCCTTTTACAGCTCAGCATACTAATCTAGCTTTATGTTTTATGCCTCATGGTTAAACTTTTCTGCTGGGTGGTTAAGGCCAAGTTAAAGCAAGACCTACATAATAAGACATGTAACTTTTGTATCTGACAACGTCAGTCAAATCCCCCCTTGAAACCATGTACAGCATTTTGTAGACCTTTTGTCACTGTCAGCCATCTGGATGAGTCATGGACATTGCTTAACCGGTTTACTCTCTGTGGAAACTATGTAACATTCTTGGTGGTTTCTTCTTTTGTGAGATATTGCTACTAGTAGGCGCTTCTCATGTATTATATTAAAATTACTTTTAAACCATTTCAAAATTACAGTTATTGCTCATTACCTGAATTTAAACCTGGTAGTTTGGGAATCCTCTTAAGAAAGCAAACCTATATAAAGTCAATCTTGTTACTGTACAATTTCATACACAGTTAAAGGCATGAAAGAGTTTAAGTATCAGAAAAAGAGCAACACCATTTACTTATTCAGCAGGTAGGTACATCTTACTCCCATGTTAAGAATATATGATACATAAAAAATTCTTAATCCTTACCATCTTGTATAAGAGAATAGAGAATTAGATGATATGCAAGTAACTAAACATAGAATAGAGTTCTTATTTATTTTGATCAAGTGTATTTCAAAGGTTTACCCTTTTATAAATGGTCCACAACACAGAAACCTACATTTAAATATACAATTTTTTATTAGGTTGTAAATGTCAAACATGTTATTTTAATTATACCTAACCTCTAGTTGTTTCTATGGAATGAAATCTTTTGCATATATATTTTAATTGGTATTGTTACTCTTTAGGAACATGATTTTGGTGTATATGTCTTGTATTTGGCCCCATAAACAGTGTTGTTTATGCTAATAACTTTTCCTTTGTTTCCTGGTTTCTTTGGTTGATGTCTATTCTTTTGCACAGCTTACACTTTTGTTTCATTGTTGTTATAGCATTGTCTGACATCATTAGTTGAATTTAGAATAGTGACAGTGATAGTATGTATGCTTATTTCATATATAATGCTGATGGCAGTGTTCTTCCTCTTTCATTATTCGGTATGGTATTTGCTATATGGTATTGTAAATCCTTTTAGCAAGTTAAGGATATTTTCTTTAATTGCCAGTTCACAGAGACTTAATTATTTAAGACAAACGTAATTATGCTCAATAATGGTAGGTTAGGTAATTTGGATTTAACCTGTTAAGACAACTAAAGAAACTAGATAAAATAAAGGATTCTTAAAGCATTTGTGAGAAGAGGAGAGCCCACAGAAATAAACCTATTTCCTAAAACTACTTGTTTTCAGAATATTTTTGATCATAGCTGAGTTTGCATTTTCCTTACAGGACTGAAAGATGTAAATAAAAATCTGGGTATTGCAAACTTGGGGCTTCTGAATCTTAACTCTGAGTTGGAACCACAAAGGGCAGTTAACTTCCCTCCAAGAACTTGCAACACAACTTTTCATCATATGCTGGATCAGGGAATCTTAAGTCTACATACATAACATTGTATTTAATTGGTAGTTCTTTCAAAATCTAGCACAAGCAAGTGAAAGTTCTCTATACAAGGGTATGTCATGATTCAATGCATCAATTTTCCAGAGCACAAACCATAGAAAGACTAAAGGTACCTTGAATAGCAACTAGCAGATACAACAGACAATAAGAATAGATTTAGGAAAGATGGAATATTGAAGTTGTTAGACATAGACAGCAAACAACTAAGTTTACTATAATTAAACATAAAGCCAAGAATAAAAATTCAGTAAGGAGCTAGAAACTGGAAAAGTTACTTAGCAGGTTTGAAAATGAACCAGATAATGAAAAAAAAAAAA
>PVJA010031597.1:0-24798 GCA_004027025.1 Myocastor coypus
TCTTCTTCTTCTTCTTCTTCTTCTTCTTCTATGTGTTTTGTACAGAGTCTCACTCATTATGCAGCTCAGATTTGTAATGATCCTCCTGTTTTCAGCCTCCCCAATGCTGAGAGTACAAACATGCACCGTCACACCCAGTCTTGCTGGCTGGCTAAACTTGCTTCAGGGGCAGGGCTGGCACTGCATGTGTTGCCAAAGACTGAATCCTAGTCCCTGCACTTGCCCAGATAGGTGCTTGGTCCATTGACCTATCTTGCTGGCCCTGAATTTTTCTTTACATAAGGGATTTGTGGTTTCGACATTGTTGGAGACAGATTCCAGTGAACCAACCTTCTTCTTTAACAGTCTGTTGCAATGTGTCCTAAAAAAATAAATTGAAAACTAAGAACTGATAAATATTCCATATGTTCTTTATGGTCTCTTCAGCTTCTACTTGTTAGAAGTATGTTTCTTAAATTATTTAGTATCTATTTCTCATAACAGAAAACAAAAAATAGATTGGGTTAAATCTTTGTTATCCTCTACTGAAATAAATTTTTTTCTCTTGTGGCTCATGCAGAAGAGATAGTACAGTATTTATTCTGTTGTAATATTTCCCTTAAGAGCCAGATGTAATATGTTCCTATCTTCTCAATGTGATAACATAGTCCCAAAGAAAATATAAATGCCAGCATTTTAAGCAATTTTGAGGCATCTTGAAAATTAATGTCAATTTTTAATTTAACATTTGTGGAATTCTTTGCTTTGATTGCCTCAGAGAGAAAGGATCATATCAAGCTGACAGAGAGAGAGAGAGAGAGAGAGAGAGAGAGAGAGAGAGAGAGAGAGAGAGAGAGAGAGAGAGACATTCCTGAATGCAAAGAATATAAATAAGAAAGATACAGCTGCATAAATAACCACAGCAGGAATCTGCTACTCAGAAATACTGCTTAACTTTCAGCTTTTTTTCCAAATGAGTTCTGTTGCTTGTAAGGCTAAAAATAACCAAGATAGCTTTGACATATTGATAACTATGTTCCAGTGGGGAGTCTCTAGGAACTGACCTGTATTTCTCAGGGTAAAAATTACCTAGAGACATACAGGTTATTGCATATCAGTTCTGAGATAAAAGAGGGTAGAAAATAATTTAAACAAGACATTATGTCTGCATCTTGTGCTCTGAATAACGACTATGAAGACAATAATATCTGATGTATTAATTATTGTAATGTCCTATTAACATCATTTGAAACTGTTTAATTGATATTTTATCTTTTTTCTCATTAAAATAAGTAAAAAAGTAAAAATAGGCCGGCCAAACAGCTCAGTGGATTAAGGCACCTGCAAGCAGGCACAGAGTTGTATCCCCAGACCCGCCATGCCAGCCTCACCCCAGGGCACTCTGTGACAGCAATTGAGACTGGGCGTGGTGGCATGCACCTGTAATCCCACCTCTTGGAAAGCTGTAAACAGGCAGATAACTACAAGGCTAATCTAGTAGTGAAACTCTAAACACCCTCTAGACCCTTCCCTAAATAAAAAATAAAAAATTCAAAAAATAATGGCTGTTGCTCTACTGCCCTGTTTGGTTGGCTGCCTCTGTCACCATTTTGTTTCTCTTCCGCCACCATGAACTGGATGCTCTCTGCCCTGTTCCACTTAGCCTTGGGCCAGCTGAATATGGACTGAAACCTCCACAAACTAAGCAGACCCACGAGCTCTATACAGTGACCTTCAACCTCACAGACTCTGGGGCCATTATGGCTGCAGGAGCAGAGATCCTTCAGTGCTATGGCTATGTGGACAACCTCATCAATAATGCTGGCATTAGCTACTGTGGAGCCATCATGGACACTGCAGTAGACGTGGACAAGAAGGTTATGGAGACAAATTACTTTGCTCCTATAGCTTTAACAAAAGCGCTCCTGCTGTCCATGATCAAGAGGAAGCGAGGACACATTGTCACCATTAGCAGCATCCAGGGCAAAATTAGTATTCCTTTCCGCTCAGCCTTGCTTAGGTTGCATGCATCAAAGCATGCAACCCAGGCACTGTTTGACTCTCCACATGCTGAACTAAAACAGGATGAAATTGAGGTGAAAGTCATCAGTCCTGGTTTTAATCACACCAGTCTTTCTATAAATGCTGTCATGCGTGACAGGTCCAAATATGGAGCTATGGACAGGAACACAGCTCAGGGCCAGAGTCCTGCAGAAGTAGCCCAAGATGTTCTTGCTGCTGTGGCGAAGAAGAAGAAAGCTGTGGTCTTGGCTGACTGGGTACCTTCCTTGGCCATTTATCTTCGCAGTTTGGTTGCTGGGCTCTTCTTCGGCATCATGGCTTCCAGGGCCAAGAAGGAGCAGAAATCCAAGAACTCCTAGTGTGGATCAGAGCTGGGGCTGAGAAACAACACTTTCTTGGGCTTGGTCGCTGCACAAGGGAGATTTGCATTTAATGATACTTGAGTGGAGGTTTGTCTCCCAGATGGATACAGTGACAAAACCAGGCAACAAACTTCTTCCTATGGTGAGGAGTAAATGCATAAGGAATATGGAGCAGAGCTAAAACACTGAAAATAAATGAAATGACTGGAATAGTAAGTCATAGCCTTCAAGGATTAAGGATCCATGTGCCCTTCGAATTCCAGTCTTACCAATTCCTAGAAATGGCCATAGTCTTGGAATCAGAAGATGCTGTTACATCATCTGACCCAGTTATTCTCTTATTTGACTTATCCAAGGCCATCTTGACGGTTGTTAGACAATTTCCAGTGCTAAGGGTGGAGGGTATAGTTTCAGGAACTCATTCTTCATATTAATTCCAGGGCCCTGTGATGGCTCATGCAGCACAGAAGCAAGGCTAGTATGTGGTAGCTTATCTAGCATATCCAAAGAGATCCCAGCTCTAGCACCAACAGGATTTCCTCATGTTCCTTAGGACTCTCAGCACCCCTTCAAACATAAGATGAAGTTTTTAAAAGAGACAGCAGCCAAAAGGGAGCCCCCTGCATGGCTCCTGGTGCTCTAGAATGTGAAGCCCTGAGAGAGGAGCCTAAAACACCTGGTGGTCTAAAACATGTGGTGGTGCATACCTATAATCACAGCACTTAGGAGGCTGAGACAGGAAAATTGCTACAAGTTCGAGGCCAGTATGGACTACAAAGCCTGTTCAAGTCCAGTTTCAACTGTATAATGAGACCCTGTCTTAAAGAGTAAATTTAAAAAACAAAAACAAACAAAAAAACCCTTTAGTCTATCTGGAAAAAAAAAAGTAAAAAATATGAGTAAATTTAAAAAGAAAATGAAAATCAGAAAATCAGAAGCCACAAAGAATAGACTAAACTTAAATCTAAATTTTCCTATTCTTGGTTTGTTATTGGGCAAGTACTACTAGTACTTATTATTACTTCAACATCTGTGTGACTATATTTACTCAAAATGTTGTTATGATAATTCTTCAGGTCATAGTAAACACCCAATGTTAATTTCTTTTCTTTCACCCTTCCATTTTCAAAATTTTACAGCAGCACTATTTATAATGGTCACTACTTGGAAGCAGCTCAACTATCCCTGAACTTTTGAATGAATAAACAAATTGACACATTCATGCTATGTAATGATACTCAACACTGAGCTGTTGAAAAGTGCAGTAAAAACGTTGCAACTATGTTAGGTGTGGTGTCACACACTTGTAATTTAAGAACTTGGAAGGCTGAGGCAGGAAGAGATCCAGGAGTTCAAGGCCAGCCTAGGATACTCAGTGAGTTCAAGGCTAGCTTGAATTGCCTAGTGAAACTCTGACTGAAAAAGATAATAAAATAAGACCAAAAAAAAAAAAAAAATGACAACGCTAAGCAAAAAGGTTGAATCTCAACCCCAAAGAGTGTATGATACTATTTGAATGGAAGTTTGGAAGAAGATAAAAATAAAAATATAGAATACATCTCTGTTTGCCAGTGGTTGAGTTTTAAGGATTAACTGCATACAAGGACAGTACTTGAGAATTTGGAAGGAGTTGTTCTTCCACTGAAATTTAGGAGCCTTATGTCAGTATTCCACTTAAAATGGTACTGAATTTGACATCATTATCCTTCAGAAATCTGATTTTAACTTGAATTGATCATAGCCATGAGAAAGAAAAAATTCCATTGAAGAAAAAGTTCTGGGCATACTGTCAAATTGTGAGGAAAAGGTATATTGTTATTGAGTTAGTATGAATTGGGTGAGGAATACATCTTTTAATACCCACAGAAATGTGAACTATAAAGACAAAATTTTAGTACTTATATATTCAAATATATATATATATATACATAATATATATTTTAATAATTGAAGATAATCACATCTTTTTAATAATTGAAGATACTTATAACTTCTTTAATTTTAAATTTATATTTGTTTTACTGCAGCCAACTTTGGTCTAATATATTATAACTTGAAATTCCTCTTTAATTACTAATTAGTATTTAAAAAATAATGAATATACATCAGTTATAGAAAGCAAAAATGTGCTGTGATGTTTTCATGCATGTATATAACAAACATGGATAATATTTATCCCAATTTTACCTTCTCATGTCCTCTGATTCATTTCCAGTGTCCTAAGAGTTCCTCTTCTATTTTCATATTATCTTTTTCCTCCTAGATGATATTTATGAAGAAAAACATGCCACATTTATCCTTCTGCACTGGCTTACTTTGGCTAACACAACAGCCAATAATTCCATAAATTTCCTTGTAAATGGCCTGGTTTCATTTTTCTTGACAGATGAATAGCAGTCCACCGTGTATATATCTCACATTTCTGATGTCTCTGCACATGCTGGTGGCCAAGGTTGATTATATAATTGAGCCCTAGTAAATATTGCAATGACAAACATGGTATCCAAGTGTCTCTGACTTATTGCCATGCCCAGTCTCAATCACTCAGTGCACCCCCAGAGGTAGGACTGGCACCAGCACACAGGGGATCGAATCCCCGCTGCTGTGCTCTGCCTAAACAGACCCTTTAGTCCACTGATCTATCAGGCTGGTTCCATTGCTGTATTATTTTTGAGTTTTTCATTTAAAATGGTATCGCAGCGGATTGGTGAGATGGCTCCATGGCACAAGTGCCTGCCTCGCAAGTGAAAGGTCATGAGTTCGAATCCCAGTCCTGAAAAAAAAAAAAAAAAAAAAAAGATATTGTACGGATGTACCACTTATCCAACATTATTATCCTTCAGAAATCTGGTTCTAACTGGAATTGATCATAGTCATGGGAAGAGACAAACATTATTCATTAGAAGAAAAAGTTTGGGGCACACTGCCACATTTGAAAAGAATAGTATATTCTTATTGAGACAATAGTACTATGTATTTCATGTATTACAAGAATAAACTAGGGTGTTAATTTGACATCGACTAATTATATGTGTAATGAAATATTCCGTGGTGTGCTTAATCTCTTCAAATCAAATAATGCAAGAGCATCATGTCTCTTACATGCCAGGAGTTATTAATATTATTTTTGAGTCTAAAATTAACTATAGGGCCTGTGAGAAAGCTCAGTGGATTAAGCGCCTGTTTTGGCAAGCTCAGAGGCCATGGTTCGATCATGGCTCACACATGCCACACTGGTCCCACCCCTGGGGCATCCTGCGCCTGCAACAGAATTGGGGCATGTGGCGCACACCTGTAGTTCCAGCACTGGAGAGGCTGAGAACAGGAGGATCACTACAAGTCTGAGCTGCGTAGTGAGAGCCTGTACCAAATACATACAAAAAGAAAAATAAAAAAATTAATTGTAATTCAAGTTCTTGCTCATTTCATTTAAATAATAATAATGTTATGTATGAAAATTGCTTTGTAAAAACTTTGCCAGTTTGAACACGACTGGGTGATTCATTGATTTACACTCATTACATCAGAAAACATTTTGTAGGTTATGTTTTCCTAAAAAGAATAAAAGGTTAGGGGCCTGGGAGATAGCTCAGGGGCATAAGTGCCTGCCTGGCAAGTGCCAGGTCCTGAGTTTCATCCCCAGTTCAAACAAAAAAGTAAAAAGAAAAGTTTAATGTGAAAATGAAGTTTTTATTTTGCTGAAGGAAGTTGATATTGCCTGCTCACAGGCTCAATTATCATTTTCTTTACCATTATGAAATAATCAGTGCCCTCCATTCACATCATCAGTGGGACCGTGAATGTCCCTGTCCCCAGGCACAAGAGAGAGCACAGAGGGACCGAGGACATCATAAGTCAATCCTTGCCAGACACAGATATCCTGTGTATACAAAGCAATAAAGATGCCAAACTATGAGAAATCCAAAAGAATACATTGAATTAGAACTAGGGTGAGAAAAAGATTTCAGTTGGACATTATAAATCTATACTTATAATTGTGCTTGCATATTCAAAACTTTCTCTTAAGTAGTGTTTCCTGAAGCAGTATTGGAACTTTCAAAGTTAACAACCAAATAGAGGAAGAATGACCATTTTAGCCAAGTTTATCCAAACATACTGATCATCTTAATTTTTTGTGTTTTTTATATATAGCTCTTTCTGGGAAGATCAAAAAGAGTAGGCTTATTTTCACTAATAGCTTTTTTTGTTAGCACTGAATAGGAATAAATATAAAAGTATGATTTTTACAGTTCTCATAATATATAAACAAAAATATGTAGGCCAAAGGGGGTAAGAAATTTATATATATATATATATATATATATATATATATATATATATATATAATGGCTGGCTCAGCCTGCCTTGAGGTGAGGCTGGCACAACATGTGGTGCCAGGGATTGAACCACAGTCCCTGCGGTTGCCTAAGCTTGTCTAAGTAGGCATCTTAGACCACTGAGCTATCTTGCCAATCCCCACTATTATATCTTGATAGCATCAAGTTAAAAGTGAGACTACTAGAAGGTAAAATTTATATGCACATAATTTATATGTATGAAATTTATAAGTATGCATGCAAAGAAAACATACAAGGCCAGTGAAACAGTCTGCAGAATCTGCATGAGGAAAAAGAGTCAAGCAGAAATTTCACATTTCAGGCAAATTGTGAAGTAGCTTCTCTGTGGTAGCAGAATGCAGAATAAACTAATTGGATCCCTTCCCTGGAAATACAATGAGCAGTGCTAGCATCAGGGAAAGTGTTTCAAAACAGAAACGTAAAATTTAGAGAGTTGTTGATTAAGGTAAACCAGAAAATATAAAAATGTCTCAAGATGCCAGAGCAAAAATTTTCCACTGATGAAAAAATTTTCACAATACTATAATAAAAAAAGTTGTTTCTGGCTATGTTCTCAAAATCCTCCAATAACCATCCTCATAGCATTACCTGCATGCATTGTCTGGGTCCAGGCAAAGTCAGTATTTAAAGGAATCTGAACCAAAAGATAAGAAAACTCAACTTTATATAAAGTTTCAGAAAGATTCTAAGAACTGAAAAACAACTTTTAGAATGGATCAGTTCATAAAACTGTATTTTAAAGCCCCTTTTTAAAAAGGGTGGAAGATAGAGGAAAATTAGAATGCAACCATCAAACAGGAATTAAACATTCCTGTTTTTTATAGAGCACTAGAAACTCTAAATCTTAGACTAAAAATCGTTAAGTGCCAGACAGATGTGAAATGGAATTTCAACTCAGGAACGAAATTAAAGTAAAACATAAAATCTTCTCAGATGTGATAACTGAGTCATAGGTTACACGAAGGAACACTGGGAAGACCAAGAATACAATAAGAATCACAGAACAGAAGTCAAGGAGTCAAGAAAATTCAGCTCATCTAAAGGCATAAAGAGGACAGGAAATGAAAGTGGTAGAAAAGATGACACAGACAACCAGGTTAGAACTCACCTTTAGACTATAAGTGCAGCAAAGTTCCTCCCAATAAAAATTACCTACTGTGCCCTTTTACTATTCATTGGGGAAAATCAGGGAGAGAAGTCCATTCTAAAATTTATCTTTAAAAATCCCCTCAAGTTTTGAAGAGAAATATTTTGTTAGAACATGTTCATATTACATGATGGTGGGGATTATTGTAGGAAGTTGTACATGCACCTAATATATTTTCATCAATTCAATCTTTTTGCCCCATGTCCATTTCTTCCTGTCCCTTGCCGGCTCCTTCCTCCATTTCCCAAAATCTACCTCCTAGTTACACTTTCTCTTTATTCATTCATTTAAATTTCTTACATAAGAAAAAAGAAGTGATATTTGTCTCTGTAAATCTGCTAATAGGATAATTTCTAACTTCATTCTGTTTTCCTGTGAATTACATGATTTTATTCATATATATAGTATATATGTATACAAAATAATATATCATAAATAATAAATTATGCTTAACATATTATATTTTCTTCATCTTTCCCTCAGTGAACTGGACTGTAGACTGCTGTTCCTGCAGCTAAGCTTTTATGATTTGTGCTTCCTGTCAACATGAATATTTAAGTATATTATGCCCTTCTTAAAAATTTCTCAACATCTCTAACCAAAAATAAAATTTAAGAAGATCAGACTGTGTTAATAAATTTTTAACTCTCCTAAGTCTCTGAATAAAACAATCTAATTAATTTTTAGAGGTAACAAAACATTTTAGCATTTGATTTCTTAAACATCATATCTTATTAAAAGCAAGACAATAATTTTCTTTAAAAATAACAATCTTGTATAACACCACATTTTTCTTAAAATATAAGAGCTACAGAAAAATTATAATGGAGATAGTCAGAATGTTTTTTTCTTGTATTTTAGGAAGGGTTTACAGGGTGTGCAGGGTCTCAAGGTCTTACTACTAGATAGGACTTGTAGTGCTGTACCTGTTTACAGCCTCCCAAGAGCTGGGATTACAGGCATGCATGGTAGGTCTGGGAATTATACCCCAGCCACTGTGCCTGCTTGCAGGGATTTTAATCCACTGAGCTATTTGGCCCACCCTTAGCTTGTAATATTTGCATGAATGAACATAAAACTGACTTAAATATTCACATTTTAAAAATAAAATGACTATTGTAGTAAACAGAAGGAAAACAGAAGGTAAAATTTCAACAAAGAAAGCTGTAGAACATTAATGAAAGAGATTGAAGTGGATGTAAATAAACTGAATGACATCCAAGTCTTCATAGACTGGAAGTATTGGTATTTGTTATGGTCAAGGTTTATAAGGGAATAGACTTTACACAGGGTACATAATTTATAGTTATTTTATAATATTTCCCCCAAACGTTAAATGCAAAAGAGTGCAAGTGATCTGTCTATACGCTAGAGACCCAAAGACTCAAGCTGAAAGCCGAGATCTCCTGGCAGTGGTCATCATGAGCCCAGCTGACAACATCATTCATGCCTCCAGATGGAGGTCTACAGCTCATAATAATGCCTCATGCAAGTCTGTATCAAGGATCTGCACAGGAAAGGCCCAAAGGCCAGTGGTGAGTCTGTATCAAGGATCTGCACAGGAAAGGCCCAAAGGCCAGTGGTGAAAGCTAGACAGCCACTAGGGTGAAAGATCTGTGTGACCAAGCAGAGGGATCTGCAGGAAGCAATGCTCAAGGTAGGACCACAGGTCCCCAAAACAGAACGGCAGGGAACGGTGGAAGCAGAGGCCTCCACTCCTCTGAGGATGGGAGCAGCTGAATTCATATCAGGAGAATCAGTGTGAAAAACTTTTCCAGGTGGATCAACAACACAATATCTTCTCTTCCAGTTCTGCTGTTGATGTTGGAAACAATCCTCTAGTGGGCCTTTCACTCCCAGAACCATGCTGATTCAGTAATTAAATGTTTAAGGAATTAGACAAGTTTAACTTGGTTTATTAAATAATGTGCATGTGACATGCTTTGAAACTTAATAATATTACTCATTCATTTGTACCTTTTGTACCAGTCAATAGATCAGTTGCTTGACTTCAACTGAAGAAGGAAAAGTCTTTTGAGCTCTTTTAATTTTTCTTCCTCTTCTTCCTCCTCCTCTTCTTTAGACTACTGAGCCATCTTGCCAGTACCATCTTTTCAGAATATAAAATTCATCAGCTAGTAAGTATAAGTAGAACAAGAGAAATTAATCAAATTTTCATGTAAATATTATTAGAGAATACTAAGCTTATTATATAAGATATTAGGAAGCAGAACAGTTACTCATTTTATAAAAACTTGAAAGAGAAAAGGCATGCTTTTACCATCAGCAAATTTGGGCCTTTTTTTTTTTTTTTTTTTTTGTAACTTTAAGCTATCATGTTTAGACCTAATAATAAGAGAGAAACCTAGCATTGAGATGTGGTGTCTTGTAGAATGTAATTTGACTCAATATGAAGAAGTCAGTATCAAATCTGCAGCATTTATACAGGGAACTATTGACTTTATGAAGAGACTGATGAAATTTTCAGTTTACAAGAAATACATGAGAGAGAAATTCCTTACATAATGCCAGAAGAAAGCTAATAGAAAGTAGTATGTGTTCATAGTCTATAAAAACTGGACTTACCTCTTAAAAAATCTAATATCATGAAGAAGAGAAAAATGAGTGGGAGTGCTATACGAGGCCAAGATATTAAAATACAGATTAAAAAGTTATGGATATTTTTTATTGCTTTCTAGCTTTGAAAGGTAGCAATAAAGTGTTTGGGGAAAGTTGGAAAACTGGAATGAGATCAAGAAGATAGATGATACTAAGAAATAGTTGTCTACTTTCCTATGAGTGAGAATAGTATTATTGCTACCTATAGCCTCAAGGATTGACTAGTAAAGTATCACCTGTCTGTAATTCTAAATTATTCATTATGCATTTATGTATATAGAGAAAAGAGAAAAAGAAAATATATTTGGAAAAGCATTAACATTTTTCACAGTTTTATTTTTTAAGAATACCAGCCAGGCGTGGTGGCGCACGCCTGTAATCCTAGTACTTGGGAGGCTGAGGCAGGAGGATCAGTGTGAGTTCAAGATCAGCTTGGGCTACAAAAGTGAGCTCAAGGCCAGCCTGAACTGCATAGGGACACCCTCTCTCAAAAAGACCAAAAAATGAATGAATGAATAAATAAATAAATAAATAAATAAATAAATAAATAAACCAAATACTGGTAGGAAAAAAAATTTAAAATGATTCAAAATTTTACTACACAGAGTAATAGGAATTCAACAATGGTTGCTGCATTGCATGATGCTGTCTTCAAATCAGTTGTGTAGGCTACTAGATATAAACATGTATATCTTTACTGAATTATAGTTTTCATATTTTTATTACAAAAATGAGGGAAATTTCTAGCGTTATGCAAAGGCAATAGAGTTTGTAATGATTCGTTGTGATGCTCTCCATTTCAAAATTTATTAACTAAATGTCTCTAAGAATAATGCCTTTTATATTATGTAAGATAGGAATACAAATACAACCAATTTCAGCATTTAAAGTACAGTTATTAAACAGTAAATGAAAATATATTAATCTCTCAGATGAGTAAGCCATTATGGCATGAATGAAAACATGTATAGATAAAATTATATGAATTTGAAATTATTAAAATGTTATTTATTTATAAAAGCAAATGCAAACAAGACATATGCAGGACAACTTAATCTAAATATAAATGTAGGTAAAATCAAAAGCATACATTTCAAGATCTTTGAAACTTATTTCAGTATTTGGCAGTAAATTCACTCACAAATGATTCTCATTTAGATATTGTTTTGTTCAGTCAATATATTTTATTATTTTTTTAGTGTATATAGTTTTGTGGTCTAAAGAGAGGAGGTGTTATACAAGCATAAACTTGAAGTAGAAAGGACCTATGCTTTTTATCTTTCAATAATGGCAAATTATTTCATTTGTAAAATGCTTCAATATTTTGCAAGGGTTTTGGTCCATCGCATCACATTTTATCCCAACATTTTATGGTTAAGTGGAATAGAAATAATGACTCCTTCTATGCAAGCTCAGACAAATGAGACATTTTTATGCTGTGACTTGCAGGTGTAAGTTATTTCTTTCTACAATGCAATAAAAGAAGTAGTGCTTTTACTACACAGAAAACAATTCTTTTCAGTTTTTAAAGTTTTTATTTATCAACTGAAAAAAGACGTAAAAATTTGAAAATATGACAAATACAATGTAAACTTAAAGTCATACATTAAACAGAAAGTTATGCAAACAGATACTCTAGTCAAGCATCGTCTTAACAAAAGATGCTGCAACTGTATTTGTTAGGCACTATCCAACCATGGCTAGCACTATGGTAACAAAAAAATTATAAACATTATCAAGGATATAAGGAAAAAGAATCTCTTCTACAATAGTTTCTAGGGATGTAGATTATTATAGCCACTACAGAAAAAGCATGCAGGTTCCTCATAAGATTGACAATAGGAATACCATCTGATGTTTCTCTTTCATGCTAAAGAATGTATCCAGTTGTCTCAGTTACTTTTCACTCATTACTGGGACAAAATACCTGACACCCAGAATTAGGTAAGGAAAGATTTATTTAGCTCACAGTTTGTGGAGGTTTCAGTCCATACTTGGATGGCTCCAAAGTAGAGTCCATGGCAGAGGGCAGCAGTTCGTGGTAGCAGAAAACAGCAAAACAACAAGAGCAACAAAGGGTGGAGTGGCAGTGGCAGCAGGAGCAGAGGCAGAGAGCAAGCCTCTCTCTCTTCCTCATATTACATGGAGGTTATCCACGGGTGTAGCACTGACACCCATCATCGCAGCATTAGATCATAACTTATTCACAAACCCTAGAAGCCCTCCCCATGACTACATGAAGTATTGGGAGGAAACATATGCACATAAATCATAACAACAATAGAATTAAAGTCATTATATAATACAGATGCCTGTGTAGCCATGAAGATTGTAACATCATGCTAAGTGAAATCAGTCAGACTCAGCAAGACCAGTATCACATGTTTTCTCTCTCAGATGCACTCTAGGGAAAAAAAAGATGACTTGAAAGTAAAGAAGTACTATTAGATGAGAGGAAGGAGCTCTGTGGAAAGGCAGCACAGGGAGACGTGAGAGTTGCAGTGAAATGAATGTGATAAAGTAAGCTATATACACGCAGTAAAATAGCATTATCTGTCCCAGTATTCAGTATAATAACATGCATCAGTGATAAAAGTACAGAAGAACAATTCTAAATTAAGGAATAACTGAGTATGCTAATGTGTGAGCTAGTGGGAGGGACTGCAGGGATTCTCATATCTAACAGATTCTAACCTTGTCGTTAAAAAATTGTCAATTTTTCTGTGTCCTAGCAGATGCTATAAAAATGAGTGAAATACAATTTTAATTCTTAAAGACAGTGTCACTTTATCTTTTTATACCCAGAAACGAAACTGTAATTTTTTTTTTTTTTTTTTGTCTTTTTGAGACAGGGTCTCGGTATGCAGTTGAGGCTGGCCTTGAGCTCACTTTTGTAGCTCAGGCTGGTCTCGAACTTGCACCAATCCTCCTGCCTCAGCCTCCCGGGTGCTGGGATTACAGGCATGAGCCACCACGCCCGGCTATGTTTTTTCATTTTAAAAAGAAGTAACAACAACAAAAAAACCAAAGGTAGAAATAAGGCAATATACAACAAGACAAATGTACACAATTTAAAAAAAAGAATAGAAAATTAACCATGGTAGTTGTATTATATACTATTATCATTAAATTTCTTGCTCAGGTTACCAGCTGTAGGTATGCAAGATTGGTCAATCAAACAGTAACTCTTCCTTTCAATCAATCTTAATTATTTTTCTTGTCCTTTTTAATCTTTATTTTTTAATTTACTTTAAAGAAAGTATAATAACTGAGAAGACATTAGAAATGGTACACATTTGAAAGAACAAGATGAAAGATATACAACTGGTTTTTATACTGTACATTGCTGTTCTTATAAGAATTACTCAGATTATACATGTCTGCATATAGAGTTAGTCAGAACACAAATTTTCAATTTTAACTGCTCTTTTCAAAAAACTCATGGAAATTAGTAGTGCAATCATATGAACTATTCTATATATAAATTTGTGTCATTTCCCCCCTACCATTTTTATCCTATCCTTTCTCCTTTTCCTCATTTCCATGGTTTCTTCCTTATGTTCACTTTCTTTCTATTTTGCTACATCTCTTGTACTTTTCAGATTTTATTTATTCTGTCAGGTTCTTTCACTAGGGAGTCAATACAATCTTTATACATGTGGCTCTCATTTATTTCACTTATGAGTATAGCTTCTAGTTGCTTCCATTTACCTTTAAAGGCCTCAAGTTTGTCTTTCTTTATAGTTGAGTAATACTTCATTGTATAAAACTACCAATTTTTTTACCTTTTCTTCAGATGATGGGCACTTTGGTTGTTTCCAATATTTGGCTATAACGAATTGGGCTGCTATAAACATGGGTGCACATATGTCACTGTAGTATGATGTTTTCAGTTCTTTTGGGAAAATAGCCAGAAGGGGAATAACTAGACGGAATTGGACTTCCAACCCTAGTTTTCTGAGGAGTCTCCAGGCTGCTTTGCATAGTGGTTGCACCAGTCTACATTCCCCACAACAGTGGAGAAGAGTTCCCTTTCCCCACAACCATGCTAACATCTGTTACTAGTTGATTTCTTTGATAGCCATTCTTTCTTCAGTGAGATAGTATCTCGGTGTTGTTTTCTTCTTATTATTTTTAAAGAATAAAAAAACAGTGGGCCATGGAGATAGGTCATCAGTCTAAGAGACTGCCTAGGCGAGAGCCAGGACCTGGGTTCAATCCTTGAACATGTCTTGCTTGTCCCACCCCAGGTTCCCCACCTAACCACACAGAGGGGGTGTGGTGGCACATGCCTATAATCCCAGTACTGGGGAGGCTTACATAGGAGGATCACTGGAGCCTGGGCTGCATAGTGAGACCCTGTACCAAATACATAAAAAAAATTAAGAATACAAAGTAATGATAGAAAAAACATTAAAACTATAAAAGATTTCACTGAACAAAGTAATAGGAATACAACAATAATTACTAAATTATGTGATGCTATCTTCAAATTAGTTGTTCAGAATACCAGATATAAACATGTAAGATTTATTTAAAGAAAAACAAAACAGCACAATAACAAAAACTTATAAGAAATTCAAGAGAAAAAAAAGAATAAAAGATTTAAACATTAATTGCTCCTTTCAGAAGTGCAGCAGAAATCACAACATAATTATCCAAACTATTCTGCATATATACCTAAATACATACTTTTCCCTTCTTTCATTTGCCCTTTTCCTCATCCCACTGTTTCCTTCCCATTGAACAATTTCTATCCTTACCACAGTATCTGTTGTGCCTTTTCAATTTTCACTACTCTTTCAGGTTCTCACACTAACAAGATAATAAGACATTTGCATATGTGGATCTGATTTATTTCACTTGTTTTAATTGGCATTTCTCTAATGACCAGTGCTGTGGAACTTTTTTTTCCACGTATTTATTTGCCATGTATATTTCTACATTTGAGAACTGTATAATCATCTTAGGTGCACATTTTTTTATTGGATCATTTGATTTGGGGGGACTGAGGATTTTTAGTTTTTCATGTTTAGATAGAAGTCTTTTATCTGAGAGACTTTTTTTTCATAAATTAACCCATTTATTGTAGGCTAAAGATGCCTCATATAGTAAGAACTTCTACTGGTCTTTCAATTCCTTCAGTCTTCTGATTGCTGAATTAACTGTAACCGCAGAAGTGGTATTATAGATCCAGGCACCAACAGCCACAGTTTTCATGCAGGAACCACAGTGCCAGATCCCAACAGCCCGCCTCTTCATCATGGTCTTGCCACAAAAGGAGCAGGTGTACTTGGCGTGCTGGCTGATTTCAATCTTCTTCACCATCTTCCGGAGTGAGGCGCCATAGCGAGTCCCGTATTTACCGACAATGCCGACCTTCTTGGTACGCTTAGCCATGTCGACAGGAGAAGGTGCAAACCCAGAGAGCTCTGAGAGATTGTTAGTTGAGAATTTTTCCAAGCTGGAAGGTTGTTTTTTCACTAGGTTGGTGATTTCCTTTTCTTTTTTTAATTTGGTACAGTGTCTCACTATGTACCTTGGACTCTTAGTGATCCTCCTGTTTTCATCTTCCCCAGTACTGGGATTATACATGTGCATCACCACGCCTGATCTTTGTGGCTGGTTTGGTGCACTTGAGAGTGGGACTGGCACAGCCGATGGTGCTGGGGATTGAACTCTGGTCCCTGCAGTTACCTAAGCAGGCACTTAGTCGGCTGACCTACCTTGTTGGACCTGGTGATTTCTTTTGATGTGCAGAAACTTCTGAATAAGGTGAGATTCCAGTTGTTCATTCTTTGAAATATTTCCTTTGCTGTTTTCTTGTTTGCTTGTTTTTTTTTTTTTTTTTTTTTTTTCTCACAAACTCTCTGCCTTCCCCTCTCTGTTCAAGATTTCTACCTACTTTCTCTTCCAGAACATTTAGAATTTCTGCTTTAATGCTAAGATCTTGAATCCATTTTCATTTTAGTTTAGTGCACGGTGATAAACCTCAATCTAGTTTTAGTTCTCTCCATACGGAGTACCACTTTTTCCAGCATCATTTGTGAGAGGTTATCTTTCTCCTAGTGAACATGTTTGGCCCTTTGTCAAAGAAAAGGCAGTTGAGTCTGTTTTTAGTTGTGTCTACATCTTCTAATCTGTTCCACTGATCCCCAGGTCTGTTTTTTATTTTTTTATTTTAGTCATCACCATAATGATTTTACCACTGTAGCCTTGTAGTATAACTTCTATTCAGAAATTGTAGTGCCTCCAGCCTTGGTTTTGTTAGTC
This sequence comes from Myocastor coypus, assembly GCA_004027025.1. Lineage (NCBI taxonomy): Eukaryota > Metazoa > Chordata > Mammalia > Rodentia > Myocastoridae > Myocastor > Myocastor coypus. Next base: position 16,761 of record PVJA010031597.1, read on the forward strand.
AATATTATCTTTGTTATTTGAGGTTTTGTGTCATTCCAAATGGATTTTAGGTATGTTTTCTCTACATCTGTGAGGTATATTGAATAAGATTGTATTAACTCTGTATAAAACTTTGGGAGTACGTTCATTTTCACAATGTTGGTTCTTCCTATCCAGGAGCAAAGAATATCTTTCCATCTTCTGAAATCCTCTTTTGTCTCTTTTTTCAAAGTATTATAATTTTCATTGTATGGATCTTTAACTTCCTTTGTTAGATTAATTTCTAAGTATTCTTCTCTTTTTTGGATACTATTGTGGAAGGTATTGCTTTTATTTGTCTCTCAATAGTTTTGCCACCATGGTGTAGAGGAATGATATTGATTCTGGGATGCTGAATTGTATCTTTCTATACTATTGAATTTATTCATCAATTCCAGGAGTTTATTAGTTGAGTTTTTTGGGTCTTCTACATTGAGTATCATGTCATCTGTGAATGATGATAATTTCATATCTTCTTTCCAATTCTTATTCCATTTAGATCTCTCTCTTGTCTAATGTCTCTGATTAATGTTTCTAGAACTATACTGAATAGGAGTTGTGATAGTGGACATCCTTGTCTTCTATATGATTTTAGAGTAAAATCTCTCTTTTTTTTTCCATATATAATGTTAGCTGTTGGTTGTCATAGATGGCTTTTGTCATACTAAGGTATAGGCCATCTATTCCAATTTTTCTGTCGGGCTTCTATCACAAATGAGTGTTGGACTTTGTCAAAAGTTTTTGCTTCATTTATTCAGAAGGTCGTACTTCTTTCTCTATTTATATAGTGTACTATATTTATAGGTTTAGAAATGTTGAACAATCCTTGTATCACTGGGATGAATTGTACCTGGTTGCAGTGTACAAACGTCCTGATGATTTGCTTCATTCTATTTGTTAATATTTTATTGAGGATTTTTGCATCTATGTTCATGAGGAAGATTGGCCTGTAGTTCTCTATTTTGAGTATTTTTCTCTCTTGTGTATCAGTATAATACTTGCCTCCAGAAAGGAATTGGGGAATAATGATTCCTTTTCAAATTCATTGCAGTTTGAGCAGCAGTGGGATTAAATCTTCCTTAAGTTTATTATAGAATTCATGTGTCAATCAGTCATCACCTATGATTTTCTTTATCAGTGTATTTTTTTATTATATTTTCAATTTCATTGTCTGATAATGGGTTATTCAGAGTTTTTGTATCTTCTTGACTCAGTTTTGATAATTTGTACCTAAATAGGAATTTGTCTCTTTCTTCTTTGCTTTCCATTCTCTGAGAGTAAAGATTTTCAAAATAGCTAGTATTGATCTTCTATATTTCCATAGGATCTGTAGTTGTTTTGTCTTTTTGATTACTTATTGCTGGAATTTGAGGTTTTTTCTTTCCTTTTTTTGATGACATTAGCTAGGGGTTTACCAATTTTATTTAACCTTTTGAAGGACTAACCTTTTGCTTCTTTGTATAATTTTCTTCGTGTGAATTGCATCAATTTCTGCTCTAATCTTTATAATTTCCTCCTGCCTTTGGAATTTGAGCTCGGTCTCTCTTTTTTTTTTTTTAAATAGAAATTTGAGTGTAGCATTAGGGTGTATATTTGTTTTCCTAATGTATAGGTCCACTGCTATAAATTTCCCTTTGAAAACTGCCTTTGTTACATACAATGAATTCCAGTAAGTTTTATTTGAATTTTGTTGAACTGTAGATATTGTTTAATTTCTTATTTAATTTCCTTTATAACACAGTTTGCTGAGTAGGGCGTTATTTAATTTCCATGTGTTTATGACCTTTTTACTATTTCTTTTGTCATTAATTCATTTTAGTGCACTGTGGCCAGATAATATACATGGGATAATTTCAGTTTTCTTTCATTTATGTAAACATGATCTAAGGACCAACATGGTCTATTTTGAGAACATCCTACATGCAACTGAAAAGGTTTGGGTCACTTTTTCTATCTCTTGGTAATTTTTGTCTAGCTGACCTATCTCTTTGAGATAATGTGCTGCTTAGGTCTTTTGTTAAGATTGTGTTGTGGATTATTACATCTTCCATGTCCGTTAAAATTTGCCTTAAATAATTGTGTGCTTATATATTTGATGAATATGTATTTATGAGTATTATCTCTTCCTCTTGAAGTTTTTACTTGACAGGTATTTAGTGACCTTTTTATCTTGTTTGATCATTCTTGCTTTGAAATTCAGATTGTCTGTAAGCAGAATAGCTATGCCTGATGTTTTTTTCGTTTGTTTGTTTTGTTTGTTTTTGTTTTTGCTCCTGGATATGGTAATAATGTTTTCCGTCCTTGGCCTTTCAGCTTATGAATTTCCTTTTGATTTAAATGTGTTTCTCATAAATGTGTTGTTTGTAATATTTCCTTTAATTCATTCACTTTCAACCTATTAATTTTTGTGTGTCAAATGTGTTTCTTGTACACATAATATTGTTGCATTATGTTTCTTGTGTGTGTGTGTGTGTGTGTGTGTGTGTGTGTGTGTGTGGTATGGGGGATTGAACTTAGGACCTTGTGTTTCCCAGGCAAACACTTATTCTACTGAGCTATCTCCCCGGCACTATACTATGTTTCTTGATTTACTCTGCCAATCTATTTCTTTTAATTGGTCAGTTGAGTCCATTTACATTAGTGATCATAATTTGTATGTATTGGCTTATTTGTTTCTTTGTTTGTTTAGCAAGAAAATTTATTGGAGATAGGAGCAAGTGGACTGGCTATCTAGCAGACCAAGATAGCTCTGGACAAGAGGGGGCAGGGGATTTGATTTTGACAGGGTTTTTAGGAGTGGGTACCTGCAGGCTGGAACAGCTGGACCCCAGGTGGAGGTCATTTTTCTTCTTTGTGGTTTGATTCTCTGCATGGTGACAAGGGGAAGTAGGCTGAGACCAGGGTGCAGAATGGAGAGTATTTTGATCAGGTGCCTAGGAAATCTTGAGTCCTGACCCAGTTATTGTCTATATTGGTTAACATTTCTAGTTTTGTCATGGATGCTTGTATATTCTTCAAAATTCCTCCACTAGACACTTCTGGAGTGGTATTGATTTATGATTTAAATGTTATTTCCCTGTTGGTTCTCTAATTTTTCTCTGTTTAACTGTTTCACTGTTAGGGTGTTTCTTTCTGTTGTTGTACAATTGCAAATTTGGAATTTCAATTCCTGACAAGGTTGTTATATGAATGTGCTTTAATCTAAAATATTTCTGAAAATTTCTGAAATTTCAATTGTATGAGACTACCTACTAAATGTTTAGTAATAAGTTCATACAGGTTAGCCTTTTTGATTATGGAAATAATCCTTGTATAATAGTCTTAGAAAAAATTGTAGCTCTTGAAATGTTGTATATAACTACACATTTTAATCAGTGATCACATACACTTTGGAATGGCACTCAAAATTAATTTTATTGCCTTACTGAGTGATGGTTCATTTTTTTGCCTTTTTATGAGGTAATGTTTCTAGTACACATTCAAAAGTATTATTGTTTGAGAAGATACCATAAAAGTTTCATGAAAAATCATTGCTCAATTTTTGTTGTCCTACTCATTCATAATCAACTGAAATTTTATGACATTTGCAATTTTGTTAGCTCATACAATTTTAAGTTCAAGAATGCTTTATTTTAAATGAAATTTTTTCTGATAAATAGTAATAATAATAACAAAACCATGAGATTTTGAAGTTTTTCTTTTTTCACATTATACAGTAGAAATAGTTTTATGAAAGTATTTATGAATTGAAGGCACAAACCACCATAAAGAAGACATAATGCACTAATATATTCCTTCTACATTCTGTCAAAAAGACATTTAGATATTATTGTTTACCTTGAGAAATTTTACTGCCTGCCTAAATTTAAATTTCGTGTTTTATTAAATCAAAGAGGTGCACACTGAATCTCTTCATAATCTAATAATTCTGCTGATATCCACTTGATCGAGGTTCTTTTTTTCAGAGCAAACTCACTAGCACACTGCCAGTGGCTATTGATGAAACTTATGCTTCTTAGTAAGGACAGCAGCCAATATCTGTTTAAAGTTTTAAAAAATTTTATAGTAAAAGATGCATTGCTGTTAGCCCTAATAAAAATACTCTCTATGCTTCAAAGCAAGTATCTAATAGTTTTTCTTTTTGTCTTTGAAAGAGAATACCAAATGATAAAGATTAGAAATGATACATAATTTTACTAAACAAAATAATAAGAATTCAATAATATGAATTCAACAATATTTGCTGTAATGCGGTGTGTTCATATTCGTTGTTTCTGTCACTTTCTAAACTGAATTTTGAAATCCTTTTCTCTGACTGGCTTGATAAGTCGTGATTTAAAAATATATATACAGAGAGAGAGAGAGAAAGACAGAGAGAGAGAGAGAGAGAGAGAGAGAGAGAGAGAGAGAGAGAGAGAGAATGATAGTGCCAAGTAACGTGGGAAGGCAGGGTTATAAGAATGTTGTGATGAGTTCTCATCCACAGGATGTGGCACCATGTAACTTCTGTTTCTTCCCCAAAGTCAAAATGATTGTGAAGGCAAATATTTTGAATCAGTACAGGAGACAGCTATCCCAAGACAATATGAAAGAGGACTTCCTGAAAGTAACATAAATATGCCTCATGAAAAAATGTGTTCTATGCAAGGATAACTTAGAGAGAACTCCATAGTAATGTATTCCACCACAGTAAATTTTTTTTTTTTGTCTTTTTGAGACAGGGTCTCACTATGCAGTTGAAGCTGGCCTTGAGCTCACTTTTGTAGCCTAGGCTGGTCTCGAACTCGCACTGATCCTCCTGCCTCAGCCTCCCGAGTGCTGGGATTACAGGCGTGCGCCACCACAGTAAATTGTTTTTAAACTTTAAATATTCACTATATACCTGTATCACATCTGGCATATATACTAAGCAAGTTACAGACTTAATCATTGAATTATCAAGTCCACAAGGAGTTGGGGACAAGGTTACATAGATAGTATGTGGTAGAGATAAGCCTGAGTGCTTAATACAGTGACTGTAAAAACTGCTCTGTTAAAACCAGAATAGAATCACTGGAGTTTTTTTGATAGAACTAAAGAAAATAATTTTAACCCTATTTTATTACTCCTATAATATTCTGAGCCCCTCATAGCATACAGTAGCTGAGAATAAAGACATGTTCACTGTTTGATCAACACCACATAGGACTTTAGTTATGCTATATTATTATTTCATCTTTGAATTCTAGTGGGATTTTCCAACCAATTCTCAGTGGGGAATATGGCTCTCTTCTTTAGAATCTTCTCTGAACATGGTATATTTTATCAAAGAGTCTGATGTAAATGTGAACTTTATCACTGCAAATTTTCTCCAGCAGTAAAAAAAATGATTACTCTTCCTTTTCCCCAATATGTACGTGTTTTTATTTGTTGCTATTCATAGTAACTCAGTATAGGAACTGAGTCATGTGAAATAAAACACGTGCTCCTTTCTGATCCTCCTTGCCCCTGTCCCATACTGCTAGATCTTGTGAGTAAGGTGAATGGGGATTCACCATGTTTTCATGAACCAGACTCTTAAGTTGCTGCTACTCAGTATGGCACTCACTGTAGTTTTAATCTCAGATTCTAAAAATACTCGTAAAAGATGAATTCCTGAATTGCATAGGAAAGTGTCAAGAATTACAGAGTACTTTTAGTAGGATTAATGGCATTGTGTTCTTTAATAATGTATTTTAAAATTTAAACACTCATGGTGTATTTTGATCATACCTTATGTACTGTAACTGAAAATTTAACTTCTCTTAATATCTCCTTAACTTTTCTTTGTACCAGATATCAAACTCAGGACCTTGTGCATGCCTGGCAGACACTTGTACCACTCAGTTGTATCCCCAGTCCTATATCTCACAAACTTTTTTTTCAGTTTGGAAGCAGATATGTTATTTACTGACCAAATCATAAAAACACCATGGCAGATACCTTAATTCATCCTTCTAATAAGCCTGTTGCTCTAGTCTTCCCTATTTCCAGAGTCTCTACCTTCCACCAAATGGGTGGTCCTTTTCTTCATTCCACCTCATGGAGATAATAACTTGAACAATCACAGGAAGCTATTTGCCTCTTTGACTTATTTTCCAATAGTACAGATCTCACGAATCACATCCTTCAGGCAGATGATGCCATATTTATCAAGAGACCTAGCAATAAATGAATTATCTATCAAGGCAATTCACTTCTTATTGATTTTTCAATAGCCATGTTTGTATATTAGTTCATTTACTGATTTCAGGTATGTTAATTGAAGTCTTATTGAACTTAATGAAGGTGTCATTGAAGATTTGGTGAAGGTGAAGAAGCTGCAACACCTTGTGGACCTTTGGGCTCACACCATTGACACCTCTGATCCGGATGACAAATGACAGTTTGGGTCTGCAGAGACATAGAAGTTGCCATCTTTTTTTACCACCCTAGCGATTCAGATCTCAGTTCTGTACATCTGTTTGTACACCTTATGATAATGCCTGGCTTTTTCATAGATGACCTTCCTCCTCGCCTAGAGAAGCATCTTCTGGGCAAACTTCTTTCTCAGGCACTTTATCTTCAACTCTGTGAAATGTCTTCACTTTTGCTTAAGGGTTTCTGGCACAGAAGGAACTTTCTTTTTTCTTTACTTCCACAATGATCATGGTTCCAGCCAGAAAAGAGCTCTCATTAACTTTTATTCCTTCCAGATTTACTCTTTTTCCTCAAAAGTTTGATCAGAATGATATAATATGCGGTATGGTAGTGCAAATCCTAAATATTTTTATAAAACTTAAATCATTTTCTTAGTCATCCCATGAACTTAAAATTTCAAAAAAAGTACATAATTTCACCATTCTTTTGCTATATAGTCAGATCATGGAAAAGAAAATACTCACTGAGCCAGTTTCACTAATAGAAAAATCCTCAAAAATATTTTGTAAAATCACTGAGTTTAAAACATCAGGCATTTACAAAAGCTTATTAACTGTTATTATAAAATACTTTTTCGTGAAATTTTTTGTGATGATTTTATACCTACAAAATGAGCTCTTAAAATCACTTATTTCTTTGCTGATTTGGCAGGAATCATTCAACAATCTTCAAATTTAAAGTTTGCTGTATAAAACCTCTCCACAAAATAATTGCATGTTATTAAGATAATTAAACTGCAGAGGCACAGGGAGCAGGGTAAATTCAGGCCAACCTGGACTCCCTAGTGTGTTCAAGGCCAGCCTGGATTGCAAGTGAGGTCCAGTCTCAGAAAAAAGAGAAAAAGAAAAAAATTTATCAGGGGTAAAAAGAATGAAGAAGAATGTTGATTTGACTTTTTGTTTTCCTTTAGCCTTCACATATTTATCATACAGAGATACAGTTGCTGATGTACTAAACTACAGTGGTGGGGAGGCACACTGCCTGACAGAGTGACTTGGCATCTAGGCCTTCTGTCCCACTTATTTACGTGCTTGGTGATTCAGTGAGATAGTCAAAGCAATCTGCTTTGAAAATGAACCTCATACGGTCACACTTGGGATAAGTTATTGGACTTTCCCGAGGCTTGGTTTGCTCACCTAGAATGTGCAGGTGTTGATAGTATGTGCATTTCTAGGACTGCTCGAAGTACAAACTAAATTCCAAAGGCAAAGTGTAACAACCTGAGTTGAGAATGAATTTCAGGGGAATAGAATGGCCATTCAAGAGGAAGGAAAACAGAAAACTATTGTTGTCATCAATTATGAAGTGATCAAAATATACTAAGAAAATAATGGTAAATATATATGGATGGGGCAGATTCAAGTGATATTTTGGAGGTAAAGTCTGCTAAGATTGAGAAAGGGTTTGATTTTCCTAAGGATGGTGAGAAGTGAAGTCTCAGGTATGCACAATACCTGTTTACTTCTAGTTTAGTGACTACATTTGGAAAATAAAGTGGCAATTGCATGACAACACGGGCTGGGGAAGGGGGATGATTTGGATAAAAGGAATGTGAAGGTCTTTGGGGTCACTGAGCAAAGCT
>PVJA010031598.1:0-13686 GCA_004027025.1 Myocastor coypus
GGTGCGATTTGGGTCTGGGCTGGAACAGGAAGTTAGTCGTGGGAACGCAGAGGTGGGGCAGAGGGGCGCAGGGAGCTTACCCAAGGCGGGCGCGCAGGTTCAGCTCCCAGCGGTGCGATTTGGGTCTGGGCTGGAACAGGAAGTTAGTCGCGGGAATGCAGAGGCGGGGCAGAGGGGCGCAGGGAGCTTACCCGCGGCGGGCACGCAGGCTCAGCTCCCAGCGGTGCGGTTTGGGTCTCTCCCCGTGTTTTATGATCCGTAAAATGAAGGGAATACTCATGCCACCGAGACCATACGGGTAATAGAAAAGCAAAACGTGCCAACATGGCTAATGAAAGCGTTTTGAGAACGGGAAATTACGTGGCTCCATGGGAGTCGGGACGTAAGCTGGGACCCATGCGGAATCCCGTAAGTGGAACAAAATTAAGTTGCCTGAAGAGGTCACGGGTTCTGTCAACACCGGGTTTCCTTATCCTGAGATTTCTTCTTGCCCTGCTCCTGTGTCTAAGCTTTCCAGAGGAGGTTGGCTCGGCACCACTTTTGCCCTGGCCTTTCTCAGTCTCTTGTTTCCATCTGCTCCCTGGTGCAGAGAATCAGAGATCTTTCGGCACCCTGTATCCCTTATGCATCTTAGGGCTGCCCAGTAGACCCAGAATGCTAGCTGCGTATGTTATTTACCGTTTACTAGTAGTTACCCTGAAATGTCAGAAAGAGATAGATTGGAGTAAGTTTCATATTTCATTCAATTAAGCAAATGAAATATTTTGTTCAAACATTCTGTTTCTCTTGTACATTATAATTTCCACAGGTCATGAACATAAAATTATTCACAAGCTATTTGGTGCATGTTTTGGCGTTAAGTCACGGAAATCCAGAGTGCGCTTTGTACTCTCTGTGCCTCTCAGCTTGGAGCAGCAACGTCTCCTGCGTTCGGTGACACAGATGGCCGGTGGCTGCTGTGGTTGCCAACACATATTTCTCTCCTTTCTGACATTGACATATTTATATAAATATTACAGACGTGCTATCTGACTGTGGATTCCGAGCACAGGGTCCTTGCACACCTCGTTTTTCCATTTATGATACACGGCACAGACTTTGCATATTGTGGGCACTCGGGATTAGATGAACAAGTAAATAACAAAAGAAACAAATGCGGTAAGTGCAAACCTCTGCAAAGCTAGCTTTTCATTTCATGTGGAAAACAAGCACCCTGGCACAGGCTAAAATGTAAATTATTGTTATAGCTATATGAACGCTAGTACTGGGTTTCTTACTCAATCCAACCAGCATTTACTGAGGACCTCCTCCTCCTCCTCCTCCTCCTCCTCCTCCTCCTCCTCCACTTCTCCTCCTCCTCCTCTTCCTCCTCCTCTTCCTCTTCCTCCTCCTCTTCTTTCTCCTTCTCCTTCTCTTCTTCCCCTTCTGTCTTTTTGAGACAGGGTCTTGCTATGTGGTTCAGGCCTGGCCATAAAGTCACTTTGTAACCCAGGCTGGTCTTGAACTCACAGCACTCCTCCTGCCTCAGCCTCCTGAGTGCTGGGATTGCAGGCATGCACTACTACACCCGGCCTGAGAACCTACTGAAAAGAAGGTCTTATTATGGGAGGTACTCATACTGAGTAAAACATTAGTGACTGCACTAAGGATCTTAGCTTTATTCATCCTCTAATTTAAGGAATTTTTTGGTGTGTTTTCTAACTTTAAAAGGAGAGCTAGCACCATGCTGGTGAATAATCTAGGACCTTATCCAGCTAGAGCACCAAGTGTACTTACCTAGAAATTTGCCATCTTACCTATGCCAAGCGGCTTTCATAGAAGATGAGCTTTTCTGTTTTGCCCAAGGCCCATCATTTTAGAGAGGAGCATAGGGAGGGTGTTTCAACTTCTTGTTACTTTCAGTGTGTTATTTGTTTTCATGGCTAGCCCAGCCTGCCATGAGGCTGGGGCTGGCTCAGCACACAGTGCGGGGGATCAGACCACCATCCCTGCTGTTGCCTCAGCTTGCCTAAGCAGGTGCTTTAGATCACTGAGCCATCTCGCAGGCCCAAGTGTGTTATTTCTTAAGGACTGACAACTTTCCTTTTTTTTGCTTCACAGAAAGAAGTTGACATTGTGGCCATAAGTATGGAGAGAAAAAAGAAGGAAAGGAAAATTACATATGTAAATATATATATCAATAATGTAAAATATGTATTATATGCAATTGTAATGACTACAATATATATTATATGCAACTAAAATATATATGATATATGATCATTATACTATTATAAAATTATATGATATACATTATGTTATACATACATACGAGATAGCTAAGGTAACTGTACTATTAATTTCTATTGGTTTATTAAAAGGAACCACTAATGCTTAATTTTTAGACTTCTTTTACATGCTTATATCTGGTAATCTGAACAACTACTTTCAGGACAACAATATGTAATATGACAACCATTGTTGAATTCAATCTTCTTATTGTTTGAAATTTAGTATCATATCTAGTATTTTGTTTAAACTTTTATTCCCTATCTCTCTATCCATCTATCATCTGGCCAACCCAATTCAATAACATGGTCACGTGTATTTCCTGTGTTTCAGAATCTATGATCTTGGAACTTTCATTAGAACTTTAGTGAGTTAGAAATATTTAAAGCTGGGCATGATGGTGGCGCACATCTGTAATCCCAGCACTTGGGTGGCTGAAGCAGGAGGATCAGTGTGATTTTGAGATCAGCCTGGGCTACAGAAGTGAGTTCATGGCCAGCCTGAGCTGCATAATAAGACCCTGTCTCAAAAAGATGAAGGAAAAAAAAAAAAAAAGAAAGAAAGAAAGAGAAAAAGAAAAGAAAAAAGAAATATTTATTGGTCTGAAATCTTTTGCTGAACTTGTATTTCTTTGGAGGTTAGGAGTATGTCTGTCTGTCTGTCTGTCTGTCTAATCTATTACCTATCCATCATCTAATTGTGTACCTCATACTACTGGTACTGAGGGGTCAGCAGATGTTGACTGGGGTAGCACAAAGCAAAGCCCATGGGAATTTTCACTTCTGATTCACTGCAGGAATCCTCTGAAAGGAGCAGTCTGTGTCTGCTGGCGCACAGGAGAGCGCCCAGGGTAATACACCGCACCATGCTCTTACTCACTGGCTAACCACATCCACACATTGGTGGCCTACTTCTCTATCATATTTGTATTTCCTCATACATTTTCCTCTTTCTCTGACTCACATTTGTTACAACCCTTACATATTACTCATTTTGAAACCACAGTTCTCTGAATCATTGATGGGTTCTGAGTTACAAGGAAATACATCCCCTAGGAAATGAGAGCATTTCGAGGAACTGTTTCTACGCCCCATGTCTGTCTGAGTAGACAGGATGTCACCGTGGGCCAGCCTACAGCGAAGGACTAGAATTAATCTTCAGTATCTCTGAAGGTAAGCAGGGGGCACTCCGGGTACCGGCACTTCCTCAGGGTTGTCACGTGAGAGTAGACGTACTATTTTTGTCAACTGACTGCAAGTGTTTGGATCTTTTATAATAAAAAGGCATAGTATACGATTGAGAGATAAGTTTTTACACAGAGAAGGAGAGTGGATCTGAACTGTTTTGCAGTGGTTCCAGAAACATTTGCACATCATTAGACGGTTGTTGGTAGACATACAAGTTGGTTGTCTAAGCCTCTGAGGCTGGAGGCCTTTAATCTTCTTATCTAACCATCTGAACATGGGTTATGTTTGTTTTTATAAACTTACTAGTAAAAGATTTAAAGCCTTTTGGGGGTCTGTGAGAGACAGAATCCTGACTGAGGAACTGGATGGATTATTGGAAGATTCTAGAGTGAGTGTTTTACTGGTTGGGAAGTGCGAGCCTGCCTCCCCTCAGCTGGTGTCCTGCACCACAGTGTGCTGCCTATGGACAGGGAGGTTATCCTTTCAGTCAGTCTAAAAGTTTGAGAAATGAGACATTTTTTGCGTATCACACTCACCATTTCAGTTCTTTCATTTTTCCAGTTAAAGATAATTTGCACTTATTTATTTATTTATTTATTTATTTCTTAAAAGAACATGAAAAGACTGAGTCAATTTAGGGGATATGTTTACGCTTTCTTCCAGGATCACAAAGCTCTACAAGATTTCAACATTGTCTTAAACCAACCTGGCAAAACAAACCATGGCGCCAGAGCACGGAGAAAAATGGGGCTCCCACTTCACACTGGAAATGATGTTGCCAACTGTACATGCTACGTGGAAGTTTATTCCAGGATTTGACTTCTTTCTCCTCTCTAGACCCATATTTTTCCCACTGACTCTTAGAAGTCTTGTTTCCTGTCATCCTTGGAAGACTCAGAAGGAATGTAGCGCTCACTTCCTGTGGTTACTACAGTGGTTTGCCGCAAACTCTTTTCCCCGGGGAGACGTGCTGTGCTTTCCAGAGATTGCAAGGGGGCTCTCAAGGGGGTCCCTGGAGCAGGGTTTCTCCTCATCCCAAGCTGACCCCATGATCTTTGCATGCACATACATCTCACATTTATTTCTTGCCTTGATAGACACTTGTTTGGGTGGTATTATTATTTGAGATGTGCCCCACCCCCAGCGTCTCCCCAAAAATGCACAATGAAGCCCTCACTCCTGGTACTTGAGAATGTGAATTTTGTGGAAACAAAGTCTTTGGAAGATAATTCACTAGCAATGAGGTCATTAGGGTGGATCTGAATGCAGTCTGACTGGTGCTGTTAAGAAAGTGACGACAGAAACACATACGTGGGAGAGCGGGGAAGGACACGTGACAACCGAGGCAGAGCCCATTGATGCAACTACAAGCCAAGGAATACCGAGGAATGCTGGCAATATACAAAGCTAGGAGAGCCAAGAAGAGACCCTGTTCTGAAGCCATCGGAAGGAACGTATCCTACTGATACCTCGATTTTAGATCTCGATTTTAGCTGCCAGAACTGTAACAGCATAAGTATCTGTTGTTGTAAGCTGCCAAAATTTATGTCCAATACTTTATTAAAGCAGCTTTAAGGAATAAGCACAGCTATCTATATTCATAAGGATTGCATCATGTAGCAGCCAAAAGCCAGGAAGAGGCAAAGAAGGTTCCTCGGGGACTCAGAGAGCATATGGCCAGACGGACACCTTGGTCCGGGCTTCTAGCACCAGAGACAATGGCTTTCTGTCGTTCTAATTATCAGTATGTTGCAATTTATCAGAGCAGCTCTAGAAATCCAATATAGGTGCACTCCTTTGACAGATGACTAAACCTTGGTTTCACCGCAGGTTTCCTCCCAGCTGACCTTGAGGCACTGTGTCGTGCAATTTAATCTGCCACTAATAAGAAAGCAGTAGATTCCCTCCCAGCTTTGACACGGGAGCCTCTTTTTAACATTGAGCCAGGTACCAGCCTACTGTGTGTTCTAAACTGGAGGGAAATAGACATGGAAGGGGGCTGTCTATCAGCGAGTGAACATTCTTTAATTTCCAGCAATTCAACCCTTTGGTATCAGGCTGTGAAGGAGAAACTTGTTTCAGAGTCCCTGAGCACCTCACTCTGGAGACCAGGGGTACTGCATCTGTTCCTTTAGTTTCTGCATTCCTGCCTCTGCCAAAACTGAAACAGAGAAAGGCCCGTGCCTGCCTTCCTGTTCAAGTGTCAATCATTTTTTTTGCTAGACCCTCACTGTTGAAATTAAGATGTATGCAGCACTTTTTAAAGTTTAAAAACATGTATGCATTTCTAGTTATGTTCCACTTCTGGTTCTTATATATTATGTTATTTTATATTATATTCCATTTCTGGTTCTTATGGTGTATAAATATTTTTTTCTTGATTACATTTACTGACCTTTATGCAGTGCTTTATGTACCGTATCAATCTATTTAAAAAATCAACTTCCTATTTTATAGATAGTCCTAATGTATTTGTGACTGTCAATATTACTACTTTTAGAAAAAAGAAAAAAGGAAAAAGATCACTACTTTTGTCTCAATTTGTATTTTTTCTATATTCTTTGCATTTACTTTCGTTATTTTCTCCCCAGAATTAAATTTGATGCTAAGTTCACTTCTTTCCATCTTTAAACACTTATTTTCAGTAGCTGATAATGCTGTGAATCTGCCTAAGCAATATTCCAATTACATCCCATAGACGCTGGCGCTGTGGGTTAGCCCTCCTGGTTTAGTATTGCTATTTTCACAGACTTCTACAGCTTTGGTCGTATTTTTCTTTGAATCACAGAAATGCCTGGAAACTGCAGGAATGCCTGTTGAAGCTGCAAGAATCTGTCTTCTTTCCTTGGCTGATTTTGTTTTAGGCGAGCTCCTAGAGTTTGAAACTTATTATTATCAGGTTTTAGGAACAACTGATTCTGGCAAATGCATTTTGTTTCCGAGCAACAATTTGGCTGGGAAAAAGATGCGTTCCTTCAATGTTTGTCTGCCTGCCTTTTCTTCTTTCCTACTTCCTGAAAGGATCTTGCATGTAGCTTGAAATCTGTCCCACACTGAGAGATTGAGGGGTGCTACATAGTTCTTTTGCTAACCTTCCCTTCATTTCTTCTTTTTCCAAAAGTTATGTCAAAGACCGCTTTTTCTGTTGCTGCTCATGCACTGCTGCTGGCCTTTTTATTAGCTGTTGGTTGCTGAACTTTTCATGCGACCTCTGAATTTTAATTGGATTAATTTTATAGGATTCCAGAGGCTGGCGAGATAGTTGCGTGGCACAAGTGCCTGCCTGGCAAGTGCAAGGTAATGAGTTCAAACCCCGGTCCTGCACACACACACACACACACACACACACACAAAATTATAGAATTCACACATCATTTTATTGAATTTCAATCATTTAAAATGATCTGTATGACTTCTGCCTTGAAAATTTCTTTTATTTCCTACCATATCATAAACTTGGGTATAAAAGGATCTTGCATTCTATTTTCTAGGCACATAGATCTACAAAAATTTACAAATCAAACAATTTAATTATGCATTGCAAATTCTCTATATCTTTGTTAATTAATTTTTTAAAAACACATGTTAAAATTTCTCACTGTGGTTATGGAATTGTCAATTTTTCTTGTATTTTTATAAGATTTTGATTTGAAAGGTAAGTTGTGAAAAGCATAAATATTCATGACCATATAATGCTTTAATTAATTTTACATTTAATTAATGTCAAATATCTATTTTTATCTTCCATTAGCATTTTTAGCCTTCATTTTATTTTGTCATATTAATTTCACCCCTTCAGCTATCCTTTGGCCTGTATTGCTTTGAATAACTTTATATCTTCCTTTACATTTAATCTTCCTGTGTTGGCTCTTTTTTCTTGGATTTCAGAAGGGGTATATTATTATAACTTTTGCCTCAGTTTAAAAATTGTCTCTTAATACATTTTAAGCATCTGTAATTCAAAAATGAAAATCCAAAATTGAAAACTTTTTGAGTGCTGACATTGTGTCTCCAGAGGATTCCACACCCTGAAACCTTGCTTCACATGCTCAGTTATCAAAGATCATATATAAAATTAGCTCCAGGTGATTTTTTTTTTTCTTTTGGAGACAAGGTCTCACTATTCATGTCAAGTTGGCCTTGCGCTCACTTTGTAGCCCAAGTGACCTCAAACTCGCAGTGGTCCTCTTCCCTCAGCCTCCTGTGTGTAAGCATGTACCACCACACCTGCCTCAGGTGATGTGTATAAGGAATGCGCAAGACACAAACATTTACTCTTGTTTTGACTTGGTTTCCATTACCAAGATATCATTAACATATGTGCATATATTCTAAAACCTGAAAAGTTCTGAAATCCAAAACACTTCTGGGCATAAGAATGTTGGATAAGTGATATTCTATCAGTATATGAATTGAAAGAAGAGAAAGGTACCAAGCTTATGGTTATACCCTATGTTGCAGTTATGTTTCTCAAAGATGCTATCTCTTTTGCATGTTTTTGCTTTATCTTTACTGCTTTTAATGCAACTCTTTGTTTCCTCTATTTCATTATTCCTCCAGATGTGTGGTAATACTTTGTCTTAATTTCCAGAGATGGGTTTTAGATGTCTAACAAGCAGGCTTAATCTTATATTGAAAATTTTTAAACGGCTATAGCTGATCAGCTCCTAATTTCTCCTAGTATGGCAAGAACAGGACCTCTGCTTCTGAGAGACCCCTCTCTTCACCACATATGTCACTGTCCTCTTATTCTGTGTGATTATCAAGCTCCCTGTCAACTCCTTTCATCAGTCGGTGGAGGCAGAGAAGATTTCAGGTGCTTTAACTTTTCTGCGTTGCTAGTGGAGGGCCTCCAGAAATCCTTCAGTTATTCATAAATGAGACAAAGCCTCCCCCAGCAACACTGCAGTGATTGCTTCTACATGATTCTGCTGCGTTGCTTGTGTTACACCATCTTGTCTCTTTTCTTTATCTAACCAAAGATTCAGTCTCATGAACTTGTGAAGAGGGGAGACAGAGAGAGGAGAATAAGAGGTGGAAAGATACTTCCAGTGCCACAGCATTTCAACGTGTGCACCAAAAACTAGACCACAGATGGAACTAAAAAGACAAAACAGATACACAGACACTTTTTACAGTACTAAAAGACATACCTTTAATGCAAGACAGCTTCTGAGATGTTAAGACCCAGAACATGACACAGAAACTAGTTTACTCTAAAATATTAATAGCTGAAAAATGTACAAAAAAGATGTGATCAGGCGACTAAGCACCGAGATAGCTCAGCAGACGAAGCATCTGCTTAAGCAAGCAAGTGTAGGGGCCGGGCTTTGGTTCCTGGTACCATATGCCTCACTAGCCCTGCCTGCTGGAGGTACTGAGCCAGCCACCGAGTCCAGGCATGGTGGTGCACGCCTATAATCCTAGCGCGGAGGAGGCAAAAACCAGGAGGATCACTAGGAGTCCGAGCTGCATAGTGAGACCCTGTGCCAAATACATAAAAAAAAGAGATGTGATCAGGGCAAATAATGAAAACAAGCTTAAGAAACAGTGAGATTATTTTTATCCCATGAGAAAAATTATTTGAAAAAGAATAAAAGCAATACACATTTGTAGGGACATGGGAAAGTTGTTTAGTTCACTATTGAATGGACAGTAAACAGATATAGTCTTAAAATATTTGGTAAATTTATGTATTTATTTATTATATTTTAGGGAAGGGTGTACAGGGCGCTCAGGGTCTCACTGCTAGGTTGGACTCAAAGTGATCCACTTGTTTACAGCCTCCCAAGAGCCAGGATTACAGGTGTGTGCCACCACGCCCAGTACCAATTGTCGTCTCAGGGTGCCCCAGGGGTGGGGCCGGCACTGCAGGCCCAGGGATCAAACCCCTGGCCCCTGCACCTGCTTGCAGGCACTTTAACCCGCTGAGCTATTTGGCCAGTCCTATGGTAAAAATTTTTATGGAGATAACTTGGATATTTCTGTTAATTTAAAATGGAAATAACTTATGACCCTAGGACATCAAGATACCCTTCTAAGAATTGATTTTGTAAAAATAATATATTGAATATTTAAAGACTTTCCTACTTTCCTTGAACAAATGTTTCTGACTAATATTAACTTTCAGGCATGTTATATGCATTTGAGATACATAACTGAAAGTTTCCCGCAACTTTTTTTGTTTTATAGTTAATAAAACTTATAATAATGTACTGATTTGACCAAAATTTAGCTTTTTCCTTTAAGAAATGGCTGACTTACCTGGAAGACCTGCTAGCCATTCCTCACTTTGTCTAAGAATTTATTTAATGGAGACTTTCTTATGTTATACGGTAAAAATAATACATGTATGGCTCTGAAGATGTGACAAAAATGTATTTAAAGCATGTAAAGTAAAATGTCTATTTTAACAATTAGATTGTAAAAGAAAATACAATTAATAATAATTTTAATTTTTAGTCCTATCCGAGTATATCATGCTATTTAGGAAGTCTCTGACTGAAAAAATAGAGGTACACTTAATAATGACTTCATAAACCAGTCATGGCAAACAGTACTATGTTGTGATGTTCTGTGTCTGTGTCGAAAGGAACGACAAGAAATCTGATGAATTTAGCTCAGAGGACTCACCAAGATTTGTCTCTCTCGAAGTGAGCCTCCACCCACAGAAGAATACTACTTTTATTGAATACTGAAGGACAGCCCAAGGAATTTGCATAACTGCTTTGGGGAATGCAGACTAGAGACCACTACTTCTATCACCATTTACCTAACATCAGGTTAATACAAATGCTAATTGAAAACATTCCAAGCAGGGGATAAAACAACCAGTATCTTCCCAGATTAGGGAAGAGACAATGATCGAGGAGCCATTAGAACAAGCTGTTTTCTGTCTCCTTGAATCCCAGGTTTCAGGTAACCCCAAGTAACCCATTACAGCTTTGTTTGCTCTGGGCTTTGTTTATTGTCTTTCACTATCTAAGATGTTAATTCCTTATCTCTACAGTACTATAAACTCAGCTCTTGGGAGGCTGAGGTGGGAGGATCAGTGCAAGTTCTAGACCAGCCTGGGCTATACCTTGAGTTCAAGGCAAGCCTGAACTGCATAGTTAGACCCTGTCTCCAACCCACCCGCACTAAATGACTCCATAGATCATTTTCACAGAGTATGTTTTGTTTAGTGTATAATATTCAAAGTAATATCGTTTGGTATGAATTCACCAATCAGTATTTTTCATACTTCAATATATTTTGATCACTTTCACCCTCCCTACAAACCTTTGCTAGCCACCCTCTTCTCTACCCCCTTTCCTTACTTGTTGCCTATTAATATGCCTCTTTCTCCTTTCATGTTAATCTTTTTGAAATTCCACACTGCTAAGGAAAATATGTCACTCTTGCCTTTCTGAGTCTAGCTTATTCTGCTTGGTATCTCCAATCCCATCCATTTGTCGACATAGTCTTTCTGGTCTTCGTGGCTGAATGGCACTCCATCGTGTATGTGACGGAGCTTCCTCACGTGCTCAGCTGGTGATGCACGCCCAAGCTGCTTTCTTATAGTGGCTACTGTGGATTGCATTGCAATACGGACTTGATACATTTTTATTATGAAAACAAATGACTTAAATAGGTAATAGATTTTACTAGTTAAATATTACTAGTTTTTGTGAGGCATAGTGGTGCATACCTGTATTCCAGCATTCGGGAGAGACAGAAGGATCACTCAGAATTCGAGGCCTGCATGAGCTACATAGGGAGTTCAAGACCAGTCTGAACTATACAGTAAGATCCTGTGTTTAAAAAAAAAAAAAAAAGATGAATTCTTTGAGAAAAATCAACCAAGAGAGCAAAAAAAGTTGTTGATGATCATTAAGGGGCTTTTCTAATAAAGAAAAAAGTATATATCTTATTGTATATATCTTATTATCTTTTTAGTTTTTATCCTTTCATTGACCAATCAGGTGGGTTCATTTATATGGAACAGTATTATATTTGCCACAGGTGTCATGTGAGTAATGATCGGTCAGGGTGATTGTCATTTCTGTCTCATCTTGAGAGTCCTCTTAGGTGGTTCACCTAGCCTGGAAGTAAAGAAAGGAGGCACTGGTCTCTCATCTGTTCATTTTGTGTGTGTGTGTGTGTGTGTGTGTGTGTGTATGTGCATGTGTGTGTTTCATTTATTCAATTGTTCTGAATTTCTCCCATATTTTGGAGATCAATCCTTTGCCAGATAGTTTGCGGATATTTTCTCCCATTCTTCAGGTTGTCTTTTTGTGCTGAAGATTTGTTTTTGCACTCTGCTAGCTTTGTAGTTTCATGTAACGGCACTTGTTCAGTTCGGTTTTTGTTGCCATGTGCTTTGGGTTCTTGTTCAAAGAATCCTTGCCTGTACCTATGTCTTAAAGTGTCTCCCTTAGGTTTTACCCAGGAGGCTCAAATATGAGTCCTGATTACAGTTGTCTCCTGAGATATGTGAATTCATCAGTGGACTAATACACCAGTAAGTACAGCACGTCCAGGATCCCGTGGCCATCCATAGTCCATGTCTGTATACAGAAGACAGTTGAGAGACATTCTAGAAATGGCATCTGGAGTATCTAGGCATCAGTTGACTGTGAATATGTGGATTAATTTCTGTTTTTTAAAATTCTGTCGCATTATTCTGTATGTCTGTTTTTATGCCAGTGCCATGCTGTTTTGATTATTATGATGTTGCTTCATGTTTTTTGGTGAGATGTTGTATTGCCTACACTTTGTTTCTTTTGGTTAGTGTTGCTTTCACTACTGCAGGCTTTTTAGGGGTCCATCTTATTTATTTTTCTTTTCGTTGAGACAACATACTAACACCCAAAGTTAGAAGGCCAAAGGTTTATTTGGATCAAAGTTTATGGGGCTTTTATTCCATGGTCAACTAGCTCCAAGGTAGGATGGCATGCTAGATGGCTATCTAAGAGAAGAAACAATGCACAGGATAGTGCAGCAGACCGGAGAAAGCAAACAGCAAGCAGGAGTGACAAGCTTCCCTTTCTCTTTTACCCCAGCCAGGCTCCAAGCACTTTGGGTGGTGCTGCCCACACCCTAGGTGGGCCTATCCCATTATCCATATGCAGGACAATGCTAAATCCATCAGTGGAAGAATTTACTCATCATAACCTCAATCCACATTCACACACCCTCGATCCAGCCACCTCCAAAAAGACCTACCTGTGAATGCATGAGGCTTTGAGGGGGAACATCTAGATATAAGCCATAATAGGTTTTATATAAATTTTGTGATTCGTTTTCATTCTCTGATGAATGTTATTGGCAGCTTGATGAAAATCATGTTGAATCTATAGCTTGCTTTGGGTAGTATGGACAGTTAAACAACATTAACTCTTCCAATCAATGAACATGAAATGTTCTTCTAGTCTTTGTACTATTATTCAATTAATGTTCTTTTATTTTTGTTGCAAGGTATTTTCCTTCTTTTTTTTTTTTTTTTTTAATTTTTAATTATCCAATAATAGGTGTTTCAACAAAGTGCAAAAAAGTCCCCCAGGATGAAGGATGGACACCATCAGAAAATGGTGTGAAACTTTTACACAACACAATAAAAATTTTTTTAACAATGGTTGCATTAACATCAATAGGGAGGTGGGTCATGCCCACACACTGTACCCTGTAGAACGATTGTGAGGACAATATGTAATATGTCAACTTTCAAAGAAAAGAAAGGGGAAAAGAGAAAAAAAAAAAAGAAAAGAAAAAAATAATAATGTTGATTTAGAAGGGTTAATGTTTAATTGTTTGATCAATCTTATATACCTATATGTATTAATCTAAACTGATCTGATGATGAAAATATGTAATATAACCCGTGTTAAATGTAAACAATAAAAAAAATTAAAAAAAAAACAATGGTTGCACTGAATATTTTCATCATCAAATCAGTATAGATCAACAGACATGGGTGTGTACTACTGATAAAACAATTAAACATGAACACTTTCAATGGCATTTTCCTTCTTGATTAAATTTATTCCTGTATTCCTTTTAATATTTTTCAAAGGACTGTTTTTTCAATTCTTATTTACCCATTTTTTGAATTTTAACATTTTCAATTTTAAAGACAATAACTAAAAAACAAAAAAATTATTCAGAATTCAAAACAAGATGATAGGAAATTAGCAACAGTTACATTCCATGTTATCTTCAAAGTAGTTCTTCAGATTTGCAGATATAGGCA
>PVJA010031598.1:13786-24872 GCA_004027025.1 Myocastor coypus
ATATATATATATATATATATATATATATATATATATTCCTTCTTTTGTCCTTGCCTCATCCCTTCTGGATCTTATTTCTTATAATAGGGAGACAATATGATGTTCACACATGTGAGTTTGATTTATTACACTTATAAGTATAGTCTGGTTGAATCCATTTACTTATAAAAGCTTTGAGTTTATCTTGATAAAATCAGCATGGTAATGTCAAAAAGCAGACCTGAGAATCAGTGGAAAACATTAAACGATGCAGACACAATTACCAACATACTTAGTCACCTTATCTTTGACAAAGGGACCAAAAGTATTCACTGGTAGAAAACCTCTTTAACTGGGGCTGGGGAGATAGCTCCGAGGCACAAGTGCCTGCTGGGCAAATACAAGGTCGTGAGTTCGAACCCTGGTCCCACAAAAAAAAAACCTCTTTAACTAATAGTGTTGAAAAAACTGGCTTTCCATATTCTGAAGACTCTATGCTAAAGAAAAAAAAAAAATCAAATATTTATTAAAATGCTGGGGAGATAGCTTGGGGGTCTCAGTGCTTGCTTGGCAAATGTAAGGACCCAGATTTGATGCCTGGCATAACATGCTGTGCCAACATACTATATCAGCTAGTGAAACCTGAAGGTGTATGCTTGGAATCCTAGTGCTTGGGAGGCTGAGACTGTAGGATCACTGTAAGCCCAAGCTACATAGTGAGACCCTATACCAAATAAATATATAAATAAATTAGCAAATAAATAGATAAATAAAATATTTATTTTTTTAAAAAAAGAACTATCAAAAAAGAAACATTATATCTACTAGAAAAGGAAGTAGATAGAAATCTCGAAGACATAGAGTAGGCAGAAAGTTCATGAACAGAAACCAAAGTGCATAGGAAACACTTCAAATAATCAACAACTGGTATATCATCTTATTTAAAAGCTTTTACACATCAAAAGAAATCATCAACAGAGTGAAAATAAAACCTACAGAGTAGGAAATACTTGGACAATTATCCTTCAGACACAGGAATTCTGTCTAAAACATAAAGAATGTTTAAAAATCAAAGCCCTAAATTTAAAGACTCACGGTAAAATGTGTACACAAGGCCACTCCTTGACCTGAAGACTGTTGGGTAGATTTGGCAGCCCTAGCCACACTCCCTTCAGGATTCTTGCCAGAGTTTGCTGAGTCCAAACACCTCTGTTCACCCTGAAGACCACCAGGGAGTTGTGATTACCACAGTGACCTAGAGGAGCCCCGTGGAATACTATCCTGCATCAATCCACCATCAGTAGAGCCTTGCACAACTTTGTACTCATCATCATTGGATGCTTCTTGAGCTGTGGCTTTCCCCCCTCTGCTTAATGAGGTAGAAACCACACTGTACCCCACACAGCAAGAATTGTGGGGAGCCTGCCCTGCTTTCTCACTCTCCTGAGAGCCTTGCTGATCTGTACCTTGCCCATCTACCATCACTGAAAGAAAGAAAGAAAGAAAGATAGATAGATAGATAGATAGATAGATAGATAGAAGAAATACAAAGAGAAGGAACAAAAGACAGTCTCAGACCTCTAGTCCACCCCAAAACAAGTCGAGCAGACAAGGTTATAGAAGAGCCTGGGAGTCATACACCTCAAATTATTGAGATGATAGCAACTGAAGTAAAGAAACAGCTCCATCAGGCTATGGAGGAAATCAGGTCAGAAATGATCTCTGGGGTTAAAAATAAAAAAGATATGCCAGCAATCATGAAAGAATTGCTTGATGCACCTAAGGAAGACACAAATAAAAAATAGGAGGGGATAGGAAAATGATGGAAACATTAAATAAACAATACAAGAAAGAATTAGAATGCGCAAAACAGATTCAAACAGATATCCAGGCCACGAAGAATACCACTGAAAGCTGGCAAAACCACCGGAATGAAACAAAAGATAGAATTTCAGACCTTGAAGATAACATTGCAACTAGTGAACATAAAGGAAGTGTGTCTTAAAATAATGAGTAGCCAGGAAATAGCAACAAAAGAGCTGCAAGGTGATAACAAAGAAATGTAGTATAAGACTAACAGGTATTGTGGTTAGGGAGATAGCTTAGGAGAATAAGTGATTGCCTGGAAAGCACAAGGGCCTGAGTTCAATCCCTGGTTCTGAAAAAAAGAGAAATAGCTGGAGATTACAAAAGCATTCACAGAAATAGAAAAAAATTTCCCAAACATAGGAAATGAATCTAATATACAGGTAACTAAAGCATATAGAGTTCCAGCTTGCAATAATCAAATTACATCTTCACTCAGACACATAACAACCAAGATCCCAGAAACTGAGCAAAGGAACAGAATACTAAAATCTGTTAGAAGAAACAGACCATCTATAATGGAAAGCCCTTCAGAATCATGACAGATTTCTCAACACAGACCCTGCAATCAAGAAAAGCTTGAAGTAAGATACTGGAGGACTTGAAAGAAAACAGCTTTCAACCCTGACTGATGTATCCTGCAGAGCTATCTATAAAAATTAAAGGAGAGCTCAGGTACGTCCATGGCAAAGAACAACTGAAGAAATTCATGATAACCATACAAACCCTACAAAGATTACTGACAGATATTTTAGAGAGAGACAAAGATGATCACAAGTTCCACAACACAAGAGAACAATGAAGCAGGGCAAGCAATTTAGCAAATGGGAAGAGTAGAGATCCTACTGCAGGAAAACAACATGACAAAGATAAGCCAACACATATTAGTTATCACTGTCAACAAAAGTAGCCTCAATTCACCAATCAAAAGAAGCAGACTTGTAGAGAGGATCCAACAATATGCTGTATACAAGAAACACATTTAACTCAAAAAGAAATTAATGCACTGAATGCAGAAGGATGAAAAACAATACTCCATGGAACAAGAATCCAGAAAAAAGCAGAGGTTGTTATTTGGTTTACTGACAATGTCAATTTCAAACCAAGAGTGATTAAAAGAGACAAAGAAGGTCACTACATATGTGTTAAGGAAAAACTGCAAGAGGAAGAGACGACAATTACAAATATTTATGTACCCAATGTAGAAGCACCCTGCTCTATAAGACAAATGTTAACAGATATGAAAACATAATTGTACTGGGGGACTTTAACACCCCAGGGACACAAAGAGATAGATCAAACATGCAAAAAATGATCAAAGAAATAACAGCACTAAACTGAACTTGAGAAGAAATGGATTTAGCAGACCTTTACAGAGTGTTCCACCCAACAGCATCAGAATATATATTTTTCTCAGATGTACCTGGGATGTTCTTTAAAATAGATCATGTGCTAGCACATAGAATTTGCTTAAGGAAATGCAAAGGAATTACAATAATTCCATACATGTTATCTAACCATAGTGCAGTGCAAGTGGAAATTATTATTATTAATTTGATATTTGTCTTTCTTTTTTTATGGAAGAGTCTACGGGGTATTCAGGGCCTCACTACTAGATTGGACTCATGGTGATCTACCTGTTTACAGTCTCCCCAAAGCTGGGATTACAGGCATGTGCCACCATGCCCAGTCTTAATTTCTGTCTCAGCATGCCCTGGGGGAGGGACTAGCACGGCAGGCCCGAAGGTTGAACCTCTGGCCTCTGGCCCCTATGCCTGCTTGCAGTTGCTTTAATCTGCTGAGCTATTTGGGCAGCCTGAAGCTGGAAATTATTGATAAAAGAAATAGCAAAAACTCTATAAGCACATGGAAACTAAGTAATACCTTCCTGAAGAATCAATGGATCTCAGACGAAATTAAACGAAATTTAGTCTAATGATGATGCAGATACAACTTGTGGGATGCAATGAAAGCTGTCTTCTAGTGATGAATTCTCACTTCAATAAAGGAGAACAAGCCCAAATCATCTTATGCTGCACCTCAAATTCCTAGAAATAGAAGAATGAGTAAAGTCCAAAGCTCAAAGAAGGTGGAAAATTGTAAAGATCAGAGCAGAAATCAATGCAATAAAGATGAAGAAAATAATACAAAGAATATATGAATCAGAGAGTTGGTTCTTTGAAAGAAGAAATAAAATTGATAAACCCCTAGACAACCTAATCAAAAAAGAAAAGAAATAAAGAAAAGAAAAACCCAGATTCATGCAATACAGAAGGAAAAGGATGAAATCACTATAGACCTTAGAGAAATTCAGAAGATCATCAATATCCACTTCCAAAATCTTTACTCTCACAGGATGGAAAACACAGAGGAAATGGACAATTCCCCAGATATGACATATGAAATGCCAAAGCTGGGTCAAGAAGAAATACAACTCTGAATAACCAAATACCGAGCAAAATTGGGTTTCTGCTTTTTGTCCTTGGCTTCCTCTTAGCCTTGATTCTAGAATGTCAAGGAGGCAGTTTTCACTGAAGTATCAAGTGAGCCGCTTGGAGGAAAGCCATCCTACGCAAATTTTTAGTAACATCTGGGATTGACTATTGAATCAGGAGCTATGACATATATTTTACTAGTGCCTCTTGTAAATGATCTAAAGCACAGGGATTTTTAGCTTCCCCTTGATAGATAGTTGATAATTTAAAACAATTAAAAGGCTTGTTTTTTGCCCTTCTTAGATATTAAAATTTATATACTTGAAAATGTCTCTTGCCCCAATTTCCTGTCTGACTATTAGGCTAGCATGGTAGAGACTGCTTGGGCTCTAGTGGGAATTTGTTGTTTTCTTGGCTGTCTATCTTTTGGCTGTCTGAAATTAACAATATAATATTCATCTCCAAATATAATAACTGATTATAATTCTGCTTATGTCTCACTAGAAGCCAATGTTTGATTTAAGATTAACATTGTATTTTTCTAATCTAGCTTATAGCTCTGAGTAAGTTCTCTAAAGATCCTGATAAATACTTATCAGGCTTACCTGAAAACTTTAACACATCTGACATGGCCAGTTTAAGTCGTCAAGAGAAAGACGTGTATGAACACAGATCATAATTATACTTTGAGAATAAATAAGAATTACTTCTTAGTGTAAACAAAACTTGAACATAGGGCAATTCTGACCATTTTCTCTCCTTTTACAGTATGATTCCAGTTGTAAAATAGCAGCATAATTAATGCTTCCTTCTGCATTCCATTTTGGCTCCAGGGGTTAGGTAGGCCACCTGTATGTGCAGAGAAATACCAAATAGCTCTTTTTCAACAGCTAAGGGTTGAATGTCTTCCAGTGCTTAACAATGCATTCTAAAGGAATGAAAGACTTTTTGACATTAAGCTCCTCATGTCTGAAATGCAAAAAGAAATTGGGCAGCCCCTTTAACTTCTATTTGATTTCTATTTATATTCTCATGGCATTCCTCGAGTAGATTCCACTGTATGGCTGGTGGATACCACCTGGAGAAAGAGCAGAAGACAAAACTGGACCAGCCTATCCATGGTTGAGCTGGTGTGCAATTTCATTTTCTGAGGAGGGATCTGGTGTAATTGCTCCTGCAGGACATTTATAAGTACAAGTCACAATTGGCCTCAACTGTGACAGTAATGTTGAAAGATGGAAGCACTGTTTTGTCTTAACCCACTGATTTTTAGTTCTTTGAAAGAGAGTGAGTTAAGCAGATCAAAGGACAGCACCTTTTAGCATGCAAAAGTCGCCTTCATAGACTAAAGCAAAGAGCTTGGAGGACTTCACCTACACCGCAGCCTGCAAGGCACCTATGTTACCTACTTAACCACCTATGCAAACTTTCCTAGCAGCGAGACAAGCCAACATCTGTAGTCCATTTAAAACTTTTTATTTCCCTAAGCTCACAGGTTAAACTTACATTTATCATCTAAAAATAACATTTTATGTTACCAAAGACATGTTTATTAGTCTTCTATGCCCATGAAAGAAATGGCTGACTTGAATCTCTTATTCTTAGGTAACATATGCAAGGCACAAGTATAAATCACTTCCCTGATAGTTGTTTTCCTCGATGAAAGGCAAACATTTGCTGCAAGATGTCTCAGCCTGATTTACGGGAGGAGAGGTAGTCTAAGGACAACTTTGTTTTAAAGTTAAATCCCAACAAGTTGGAGAAAAGTTGGGATTTCTGACTTTATAGTAAAGAAAGAAAACTATAACAGGTAAGTGCAGACATCTCTGTGGTTGTGAGTTAGTTTTCACTGATGAACTTTTCTTATCTACCAAGGACCAGCTCTGGCCTTGACACCTGAGTCGTTCTCAGTTTCTGTTGGTGCATACAACGAGGGATTGGTCTCCAGACTGGGCATTCATGTCCTCTTGGTCAGTATTCTATTGCCCATTGGCTTCACTGAGGACTATTCAAAAGGTGCTGCAGAAATCTGACCTCTGTTTTAAGAGTGGCAGCTGCTGTAAGAGCAACTAGTTGGAAAAGTAACCACTGTTCATTAAAATTCTATAAGGGACAGGTAAAAGCCTGAGCAAAATCACTACTTAGTGCTTACAAATTCGCAGTACAAATTTCCAAGTCCACAACTTATTAGGTATTTTCCTATACACATGAATGATAACTAAACCTAGGAGGCAAAAGACAAAAGGTTGGAGATCCCCGCTTAGGTCAAATGTGTTTTAGCCCAATAACTGTAGTGCTTTGGAAATAGCTTCTTGTTGTATCTAAAAGCCAGTTTTTTTCTACCATGTCTCAGGTTCAGTTTCCTGAGGGAGACTTTCCTAGAACACTAAGCTGGCACATGGCTTTCATGTGTGTTTTCCTGAATGGGCAAAATTCTGATGTCTGATCTGACCCAGAGATAAGGTTTATGTTCCTCATCAAAGTAAGATGACTTCTTCGTCTTCAGTGTTAACGAATGTTCATTTTCTATGGTCTTCCTTCAATTGTTGGATAAGAAAAAACATGATCTGAACAGTTTAGAGTTCTTTTCTTTTTTTTTAAATTAATTAATTAATTTTTTCTTGTTTCAGAACTTTTGTTTGTTTGTTTATTTATTTATTTTTATGGCTGGCTCAACCTGCCCTGAGGGCAGGGCTGGCGCAGCATGTGGTGATTGAACCGCGGTCCCTGCAGCCGCCTAAGCTTTCCTAAGCAGGCGCTTGAGACCGCTGAGCCATCCTCCCAGGCCCCTAGAGTTCCTTTCTTGATAATCTCACCTGCCTCCAAAAAAGGGAAAGTACAAAATGGCAGAAAAATATTAGAAAGTCACAAAAAGGAATTCATGGTGAATTATAGAGCTAATCCCTGAGTCATCATTCTCAGCCTGGAAAGACAAGAATGGAGGATCTCAAGAGTCAAGATGGACTCTTCACCAGCAGAAGATCAGACCAGAAAAGATGCTGAGGCAGAACAGGCTCAGCATTTCATCTATAATGTAGAGAAGACTCAGAGCTGGTCTGTCTCAGTGAAACCTGTTCTCTGTATCTTAAGAATGACCAGACCTAGTGTCTTTCAACTGGTAGAAGGAGTGCCATTTTTATTCCATTTGTGTATTTGGTATACAGTCTCATGATGCAGATTGGACTCATGGTGATCCTCCTGTTTTCAGCCTCCCCAGTCCTGGGATTACAGGTGTGCACCACTATGCCTGGACCCTGTCAGCGGCTCAGAATGTCCCAGGGCCAGGGCTGGTGTGGCATGTGGAACTAGGGATTGAACCCTGGTTCCTGCACTTGCCAAAGGAAATGCTTTGTCCACTGAGCTATCCCTATATTTTTATAATAAGCATTTGTATTTTCTAAATATGAGCAAGATTTCATTTAAAAAGATCCATTTTGTATCAAAGCCCATTAGGAGATGTTCTAACATTATGTCTCCCAGCACTGCTATCTAAGATAATAAACAATAGCAGCCAAATAAGTCAAACAGGTAAAACAACGAACACTAGTAAGTTTAGCAACTAAGTCCAAATGCAACTTATACAAACCGAGAATAAACTATCCCATTAAAGAAGCATTATAACCGTATAACTTCTCCATATTTTCAACTTAAATTTGTATTCACTTTAATAAAATTATGTAAGAAACAAAGTAGGGTCAGTTGTAAGCAACAGGCAAGACAATAATAAAAGATTTTTCATTATCTTACCTATGTGAGTCACAACCCAGGATCTATAAAACAAAAGCAAGTTCTTCCGTCAATCCAATGATCTCAGTGGGACCTCCAAATGATATTGCAGAAAGAAACTCCCAGCCTGCGAGATGCCAAAATGCAGAATTCCTCTAACATGGAGGAATGAATTCTAAGGGCCATACAGGTTAAGAGTAGGAAGAATTTATTGAGAAAAAGCAAGCTTCTGTCCTAGAGCGACAGAAGGGGCCCCTCAAAGTGGGTTGCACTCGAAGATCGTTTGCTGCTTTTGCTTGATTTTGGTTTTCTGGTGCTTTGAACATTGTTTTCTCCACTTTGATTTTTAGTTTATGAATTTCTTTTTGGATTACATGAGTTTCTTAAAAGAATAGATGGCTGGGTTCTGCTTTTTGAATCTTTCCACCAGTTGTTGCCCATTAATTGGAGTTCAGGCCATTTGCATTGAGAATTACTGCTAACAGGTACTGAATTATCCCCGGTGTTGCGCATTTTTCTATTATTGGCTCCTTCATGCTTCTTTTTAACCACTTACCTTGCTTTCTATATTCATTCCATGTCACTGGCTTTGCTGCTGCATTTACTGTATCTAGGACATTCATTCCTGAGTGCTTTTTGAAATGCTGATTTGAAGTTCACATATCTCTCAAGCTATTAGTTTTCATGCAATGCCTTCATTTCTCCATTAATTTTGTCTAATAATTTTGCAGGACACACTAGCCTGGATTATAAGGCGTTTTATTTTATAACTTGAAATACTTCAGTCCATGCTTTCTTTTCCTTTATTATCTGTGTTCAGAAGTCTGATAGCACCCTCATGGGCACACGCTTGTACACAGTTTTGCTTTTCTCAAACAGCTTTTAAGATTCTTTTTGTTCAAGATCTGAGACTTTGATGTTGATTTTGATGCTCTTATGATTCATTGTAAGGAACTTCTTTTTCTTTGTATTTATTTGAAGTTCTATATATTTTATTCATTTATATGTTGAAGTTTTTTCCCATACTGTGCTTGGAAATTTTTTGGTTATCGTTTCCACCAACAGATTTTTTATTCTTTGTGTGCTGTCTTCTAGTTTCTCTTAACTAATTTAACTAATCCTAGTCTCATCTTCCTTTATTAGCTTGGGATCATTTTGTTCTTCTCTGATCATTTTTAAGATTTCTCTGTGTTTTAATGTTATGGTTTGTGTCTAGTTGTCCTCCCAAAGCCTCTTAGAGTCATGCGGTGGGAATTTCTAGAGTTTGTGATTAACTTATGATCCACTGAGATTATGCATGATCCAAGGCCTGAGATTATGGGTTTTAGTACTGCTGGGATTATCGATTACACCCAGCCTGAGGTGGAGAGCCTGAATGTAATATGAGAGAGACAGAGAAACAGACTCTCTCTGTTATGATTGTTGTTCCGCCACTGTGAATTGCTGCCCTCTGCCATGTGCAGGACACACTAGCCTACAGTAACTGAGAGCTAAATAACCCTTTCCTTCCTTCATTTTGTGCCAGATATTTGTCCCAGCAGCAATAGAAGAGTAACTGAGATATATAAATTATAGTTTTCTCCTCAATTTATGGAACCCTGTCTTTACTTTCGTAATTTTTGATGTCTATGAATTCTATAGCATTCTTTTTTTTTTTTTTTTTAATGTACTTGGTACAGAGTCTCACTATGCAGCTTGCATTCACAGTGATCCTCCTGTTTGCAGCCTCCCCAGCGTTGGAATTACAGGTATGTGCCACGACACCCAGTTCTCTATAGCATTCTTCACCTTTGGGATTTCTTTTTGGTACCTTCTTGCAGAGTCTATCTCTTTAGTAAATTTGTCATTCACATTTTAATCTGTTTTGGTGAGTCCTTCCCATTGTTTTATTTCTCTCATCATAGCCACATTGCTCAGCTTGCATGTTAGTTCCACTGTTTGGGGAGGCTTTTTTTTATTTTTTTATTTTTTTTCCCTTTTGAGACAGGGTCTCACTATGCAGTTCAGGCTGGCCTTTAGCTCGCTTTTGTAGCCCAGGCTGGTCTTGAACTCGCACCGCTCCTCCTGCGTGCCGGGATTACAGGTGTGTGCCACCACACCTGGCTTGGGGAGGTTTTATCTTCTCTCAACTCACTGAGTTTACTTCCTCTTTAATCATTTCATACAACCCAGGTATGTTTTGTTTGCCTTTTGCCCACCAGCGTCATCTGTATCTGCTTTGGGAGAGATGGTGGTCATTACAGGCATTTTGTTACATTGCGTGTGTATTTGTGTATGTATATTCTGTTTTGTTGCTGTTGTTAGTGAGGATTGAGGCTGGATAAAGTGCAGTGAGTTTGGTGTTGCCATAAGCATCTCTCTAGTCAGCTCTGTTTTCCAGCAACGTGGTCTTGGCTTTTCTTCTCCAGAGCTGTTGTCTGCTGCTTCAGCCAGTTCATTTCAGTGGGGTGGCACCTGTCACCTCGCACGCTTCTCATAGCCCAGACACAGAGCTGCCAAGCGACTCCCTCTATTCTAGCGTAACAGTCTGGATTTGAGTAGCCACAGTTTTCTACTGCAGGCCAGACAACGTGCACCCTCCTAGCTTGTGTCCTGCATTAAGCTCTGGCCATCGTCACGTACACACCTCAGGGGGATCAATTGCCTTAGATGATTTGCGAAGGTAAATATTGCAGACATCTTTGTTCTAATATTTAGTAAATATTGCCAAAAAAGCCAGTGGCCAAGTGCTATTCACTAACTCTCTGTCTATACATGTCTGTTTCCTTTTGCCCAAGACATAGCAAGAAAGTGCTCACTCTTCTCGCTCTCTGGAGTTTCTCTTTGACTCGGTTTGTCACAGAATCTGTATTCCCTTCCTTTTGAAGTTTTCAGATGGCTGTCCTCCCACCCCTGCACCCCACAACAGCTGGCCAACAACTGTGGGCAAGATGCTTAAAGTTCTACCTGGAGCATGCTCAGCACTCTCATTGCACATGGGAGGCATAGGCAACTTCTCTTTCTCCTTTACCTTTCTTCTCCTCCTCCTTCCCTTCCTCTTTCCTTTTGGCTTTCTTTCTTTCTTTCTTTCTTTCTTTCTT
>PVJA010031599.1:0-24752 GCA_004027025.1 Myocastor coypus
AAAAAAAAAAAAAAAAAAAAAAAAAAAAAGAAATTAATAAATGTTATTGTTCCTGCCTGGCAAGCACAAGATCCTGAGTTCAAATACACACACACACACACACATACACCCCATTATTATGTTATTAGGTGTTTTTTTGTTTTTGTTTTGGTACTGTGGATCTAACTTACCAGGCCGGCACTTATGCCATTGAGCCATCTTCCTGCTGGCCTTACAAACTCTGTTATTGTTGAATCATATATTCCTTCTTTCAATTCCATTGGATTTTGCTTCATGTATTTTGGGGCTCTTTTTTTTTTTTTTTTAATTGATTTGATTTGATTTTCTTTAAACCTCATTTATTTATTTTATTTGTGTTATGGCTGGCTCAGCCTGCCCTGGGGGTGGGGCTGGTATAGCATGTGGTTCCGGGAATCGAGCTGTGGTCCCTGTGATTGCCTAAACTTTCCTAGGCAGGTGCTTTACACTGCTGAGCCATCTCGCCAGCCCTTGGGACTCTGCCCTTAGGTGCACATATGTTTGTTATTGTTAGTTTCTAATATATTTATTTATTTATTTTTGGCAGGACCGGGGTTCAAACTCATGACCTTGTACTTGCCAGGCAGGCACTTGTGCCACAGAGCTATCTCCCTAGCTCCAGTTTCTAATATATTAATCATTTTCTCACAATAAAGTGTCCTTCTTGGTTACTAATGATAATTCTTGTCTTTTTTTATGAGCAGAATATATTTATTGGGGGAAAGAAAGTTCCTGTCTGAGAAAGGGACAGAAGGGGGGCTCCGAGTGGTTGCTCCTGATATTTCTTGTCTTAAAGACTATTTAATACTGAGATTTAGTTCAGTTGTGCAGCACCTGCCTGGCAAGCCCAAGGTTCTGAGTTCCATTCCTGGTACCTGCAAAAACCAAAAACCAAAAACCAAAAACAGTCTATTTTATGTAATAACAATGTGTCCATCTGTCTTATGATTATTTTTTGTTTGGCATAGATCTTTCTTTTTTTTTTTTTTTTTGCTTTTGATATATTCATGTCTCTGAATCTAATATATATATATGTGGAAAGATTTGGCTATATCCTATTTTATTTTTTATATCATTTTTAATCTAGTCTGATAACTGCTGCCTTTTGAGGGGAGTTTTTAGTTTTGTCTCTTTTAATATGACCATTGATATATTTGAATTTATTTATTTATTTATTTACAGAACCAGGGATTGAAATCAGAACCTTACACTTGCCAGACAGGCACTTGTGCCCCTGAGCTATCTCCCCAGCACCCACATTTTATTTATTTTATATTATTTTTTTAAAGAATTTTTTATTTTATGTATTTATTTTTTTCTTATTTCAGAACCTTTGTTTATTCACTCATGTTTATGGCCGGCTCAGCCTGCCCCAAGGGCAGGGCTGGCGCAGCATGTGGTGCCGGGGATCGAACCGCGGTCCCTGCAGCTGCCCAAGCTTTCCCAAGCAGGCGCTTTAGACCACTGAGCCATCCTGCCGGGCCTTATTTATTTTTAATTTTTGTACAGGGTCTCTCCATGCATCTCTGACTCATAGTGATTCTATTTCCTGCTTCCCAAGTGCTGAGATGACAGGTGCACGCCACCACACCTGGACTCCATTGCCAGCTCAGTGCGTCTGAGAGCAAGGCCAGCATGGCATGTGGATCCAGGGACTGAACCCTGACCCCTGTGCTTACCTAAGCAAGCACTTAGCCCACTGAACTATACCGCCAGCCCAATATATTTGAATTTATATTTGTCATACTGACTTGTTGTGAAACTGTCTCATTGTAATTTTTTATTAAAATAAAAAAGATCAGAGCAGAAATTAATGCATTGGAGATAAAAAAATACAAACAAGAAAAATGCATTTGTCATTTTGCTATTACATATATTTTTATTTTTCTGTTTCTTTCTTTTTTTTCTTTGTCTTTTTAAGACAGTCTTGCTATGCAGTTCAGACTAGCCTTGAATTCACTTTTTGTAGCCCAGGTTGGTCTCGAACTTGCACTGATCCTCCTGCTTCAGCCTCCCAAGTGCTGGGATTATAGGTGAGTGCCACCATGCCTGGCTCCTGTTTCTTATTATGATCTTATTTTGTGTTAAATATATTTTTAATTAAAATTAAAAAGAATTGCTTCCTGTCTTGATTTTTAAAACTATATTATTGGGGCCCGGCAGGATGGCTCAGTGGTCTAAAGCACCTGCTTGGGCTTGGGCGGCTGCAGGAATTGCGGTTCGATCCCCAGCAGCACATGGTGTGCCAGCCCTGCCCTCAGGGCAGGCTGTGCTGGCCATAAAAATAAATAAATAAACAAACAAAAAGTTCTGAAATAAGAAATAAGATAAAAAAATTCTTATAATCTTATAATCCCAGCTCTGGGGAGGCTGAGACAGGAGCATTACTGTGAGTCCGATGTGCATAGTGAAACCCTGTACAAAATAAATAAATAAATGAATAAATTTTAAAAATTAAAAAAAATAGATGTGAGAAGAAATATGCACAGAGTCTTTTATGCTGGGTGTGGTGGTGCACACCTGTAAGCCCAGGCCTTGGGAGGCTGAGGCAGGAGGATCGCTGGGAGTTAGAGGCCACCCTGGGCGACAAAATGAGCTGAAGGACAGCCTGAAATAGATAGCAAAGCCCTGTTTCAAAAACACAAAAAAGAAAAAAAAGTCTTTTATGTTTACTCACGTATTTGTCACTTTCGGCTCCTAGTTGCTTTTTGAAAATTCCTATCTTTTGGGTCACTTTCTTTTAACCTGAAAAATTTTACTTTTTTTTTTTTTTTTTGTAAGCAGACATGCTAGCAGCAGCTATGTTTAGTCTTTGTTTACTTGGGAATGTCTGCTTCCTTTTCATATTGAGGGGTTATTTGAGCTAGACATGGATCTCCTTTTACTAGTACATATTTGGATACATTCTTTTTTTTTCCTTTGAGACAGAGTCCACCATGTACCACAGGCTGGCCTTGAACCTGCAGCAGTGCTCCCACCTCAGCCTCCTCAGTGTTGGAGTTATGGGCATGAGTCACCATGCTGGGCTTCTGCGCTATGCGCTCGTGGTTGGTGGAACTGGGACACACCCTTTGCCTTGCCTCCATCTTCTCTCCTCTTCCTCCCTCTCCTCCCTCTGTCTTCCCCCATCCTAAATACCCTCCTCCTTTCATAGAGCCAACTCTGATTTGTTGATCCTTTATATTAGTTTCAACTGCATTAATTTTCACTCAGATTTTTATAATTTTTTTTCCTTCTATTAGTTTTATTGTATTTTTGTCTTTTTGAGACAGGGCCTTGCTATGCAGTTGAGGCTGGCCTTGAGTTCACTTTTGTAGCCCAGACTGGTCTCAAACTCACACTGATCCTCCTGTCTGAGCCTCCCAAGTGCTGGGATTATAGGCATGCGCCACCATGCCCATCATCCTATTAGTTTTAGATTTGGATTGTTCTTATTGTTCTAGGACCTTGGAATGCATTATTAGATTATTTATTTGAAGTCACTCTATTCTTTTTATGTGCACATTCACGGATTTAAAGTTCTTTTTTAGGGGCCTAGGGAGACAGCTCAGTAGAATAAGCACTTGCCTGGCAAATACAAAGGCCTGAGTCCAATCCCTGGTTCAAAAAGAAAGTTCTGCTGGGCGTGGTGGCTCATGCCAGCACTCGGGAGGCTGAGGCAGGATGATTGCTGCGAGTTTGAGACCAGCCTGGGCTACAAAAGTGAGCTCAAGGCCAGCTTCAACTGCATAGCGAGACCTTGTCTCAAAAAAGACAAAAAAAAAAAAAAAAGAAAAAAAAGAAAAAAAGGAAGTTCTTCATTAGAGTTGCTTTGCTTGTGTCCTATAGATTTTGGTATATTATCTTTCTATTGTGATTCTATTCTAGAAAAGTTTTTATTGATTTCTTTTTTTCCTGTATATTTTAGGGACGGGTCTACAGGGTGTTCAGAGTCTTATTACTAGATCAGACTTGTAGTGATCTGCCTGTTTACAGCCTCCCAAATGCTGGGTCTACAGGTACGTACTGCCATGTTCAGTCTCAGTTGTTATTTCAGCATGCCCTGGGGTGGGGCCGGCATAGGCCCAGGGATTGAACCCCCATCTCCTGTTTATTTGTTTCTTGAGTTCTTAGATCTATTGTTTAATAATGTATTATTTAATCTCTATGTGTTTGCACAGTTTTTTAAAAGTAGTATAGCAGTTATCTGTTGCTGTCTTTTATTTAACAATGGTTATATTACATATTTTCATCATCAGATCAGTTTAGATTAATAGATATAGGTATATAAGATTGATCAAACAATTAAACATTTACATTTTCAATAAACATTGCTTCTTTTTTTTTTTTAACAGTTAACACACTGCATATTGTCCTCACAATAGTTATACAGAGAACAGGGTGTGGGCATGACACACCTTCCAATTGATATGGGTAAGGAAAGAAAGAAAAATTTAGAGTTCTTATATTAGGGAGACTATACAATATTTACACATGTAGTTCTGGTTTATTTCACTAATGAGTATATATTCTATACATCCATTTATATATGACGTCTTCCAGCTTATCATTCTTTATAGCTGAGTAATATTCCATTGTATAAAAATACCACATTTTTTTCAACCATTCTTCAAATGATGGGCATTTTGGTTGTTTCCAAGATTTGGCTATCTTAAATTGGGCTGCTATAAGCATAGGTGCACAGATATTGCTATGGTATGATGTTTTCAGTTCTTCTGGGAGAATTCCCTGTTTGCACAATTTCTGTGGATTTTTTTTTTTTTTTTTTTGGCCGTTGACTTCTAGATTCACTTCACATTGATCCAATAGTATGCAGCTGAAATCCAATAGCATTTCAGTTCTTTTGTATTCATTGAAGTATGATTTACAGCCTAAATTATGGTCTGTTTCAGAAAAAATTGTGTGTGCTCTGAGGAAAATGTGTGCTTTTTTTGGGTCAGGTTGATGCGTCTAATTGTGACAGGAAGCATTGGAGTCTTTTCCTGTGCTTGTATTGGCGACTGACCTTTGAAGTGCTTGTTTCAAGAAATGGGGTGGGTGTGCCGACATCTGGTGCCTAGATGTGTACGACCATTACCTTTCCCTGTTGAACTGTCCCTTTACCAGTGTGTGGTGGCTGTCTTTGTCTCTGGTCACTTTTGCCTCAGAGTCTGTCGAGTCTGAAAGTAAGCTACCTACTCATGCTTACATCGGGGCACTGGCTGAAAGGAGTGCTGTCTCTGCCCTTTCTTTTCTTTTAATTTCTTTCTTTCTTTTTTTTTTTTTGGTGGGACTGGGATTCAAACACAACCTTGCACTTGTCAGGCAGGTACTTTGTGCCATGGAGCTACCTCCCCGGCCCCAATTTTTTAAAACTTTATTTATTTATTTATATTATGGCCGGCTCAGCCTGCCCTAGGGGTGGGGCTGGCCCAGCATGTGGTGCAGGGGATGGAACCTTGGTCGCTGCGGTTGCCTAAGCTTGCCTAAGCAGGTGCTGTAGACCGCTGAGCTGTCTCGCCGGCTCTGCCCTTTCACTTTCAGTCTATGTACTTACTTTTGGATAAGGTTTGTCTCTTGTAGGCAACATAGGGTGTGTTCTTTTTTAAGAAAAGCAATTAGTCTGTGAAGCTCTTTGGTTGGGAAGTTGAGACCATTGGTGTTAAGAGTTCTTATTCTGTTTACTGAATCCTGTCATTACTTTTTTTTTTCCCCAGCGCTGATTAGTTTTCTTTTTTCCTTTTGTTTAACATCTTTTCCTAAATAGGCATGGCAGGGAGCTTTCTGGTTAGTTCAGTGGTTTAAGCACCTGTGCGGGCAATCCCAATTAGGCACAGGGGATGGCAATTTGATCCTCACACGCACCCTTAAGGCAGCCTGAGCTAAAAGAGGCATAGTAGTACATACTAGTAACCCCAGCATGTAGGAGGCTGAGGCAGGAGGATTGCAGTAAATTCAATGCCAGCCTGTACTGCATAGCAAGACCCTATCTAAAAAACAGGAACAATAACGACAAACATCTCTTCTTACTTCAGTCCTGCGTGTGTGTGTGTGTGTGTGTGTGTGTGTGTGTGTGTGTGTCTGTGTGTGTCTGTGTGTTTTGGGGGAGGCTATGACTGCAGACAGAGGCCAGTAACTGACCCAGGGAGCACTAACCTTAATTTCTAGCTTATTTGTTTATTTAGTTTTCTTTTCAGTGGGGATATATTGCTCTCCTTTGGCATTTTACTGTACTTTGTAGCACACAGGTTCTGAAGACTGTCAACACTCTCTTGACACAACAGACTTAGCAGTTAGTTAGCTTTTGAGATAAAGTCTCACTAAGCATTCCAGGCTGGCCTTGAAGTTGTGGCTCAGTCTTCAAACTCACTGTGGTTTTTATTCCTCAGCCTCCTGAGTGCTGGGATGGCTGTCTTTTAATTTCTGAAACAGAGTATTGCTAAGTCACCCATGCTAGCTTGGACTTGTGGTTCTCCTGAGTATATAGGCCTGTAGCACCTTGCATAGCCTAACTCTGGCTTGCTTCATCCTGCCTGTATCGAGAGTCAAGAGACAGCTAGTGTTCAGGGAGGTTCCTATATTTGTTTCTGTAAGCATTTGTTCTGGTGTGTGTCTGGATATCCCCCCACAGCTGCATGCAGTCATAGGACAGGGCTTTTCAGAGGCAGCTGAATCCAGGGGTTGTGATTGGTTCATGCTTTAGTGGTGGGATTGGGGTACAAGTCCTACATCTACCCTTTGCTCTTGTTCCTAATGCTGTCTTCCCCTGCCATGACTGTCACCCTCTGCTGTGTGCCACCCTGCCTTAGAGCCACCCAAGTGTGGACTGAAACCTCTATAAACTATGAGCCAAAGAAACCTTAAGTGCCTTAACTCAGGTATTTTGTCCCAGTCATGGGGAAATTAATCACGACAGAAATTGGTACCAGGAGTGTGGTCACTGCTGTGATACTGCCTGGCCATGTGTCTTAAGAGCCTTGAGAATTAATATGAAAGGTCTTGAGAGACTGGCTGAAGTGTCGGCCCCCATATGCTGTAAGCTATATGGGAGGCTCTGGTCAAAGCCTGGAAAGTCAGGGCACTGATGGAAATGCTGCCGGTTGGGATGAAGCTCAAGAGGCTTCTATGGAGAAGGGCTGCACGGGCTGTTAGATCCCAGGTGGTGTAGATTGTGCCTTGGCAGGAAGTTGGTCCACATTTTGCTTGTATCTAGAGATATTGCCTGGTGGTAGAAAAATTTCAGGGTTTGGGATGTCTGGCATGGTTGTTGTTGGAGAATTTGGGCCAGATCTATTTGGAAATTGAAAGTGAAGAACTAGTAGGGTTATTTGGCCAGAGGGAAGGCTCCACAGTAGAGCTGTGGATTATGAGGATGAAGCAGGAGAATGTGGTTGTTGAAAAGGAACAAGATGATGCAAGAAGGACCCAAGGCCTTTCACCAGAAGGGA
This sequence comes from Myocastor coypus, assembly GCA_004027025.1. Lineage (NCBI taxonomy): Eukaryota > Metazoa > Chordata > Mammalia > Rodentia > Myocastoridae > Myocastor > Myocastor coypus. The sequence goes on from PVJA010031599.1 coordinate 7,446, forward strand.
AGGGTGTATTTGAAATACGGGAGATCACTGTTTCTTATTATTGTCATGCCCTATTGTTAAGAGTTAGGGCGAAGCATGGGCTGTGATTTTTTTTTTTTTTTTTGTTGTTGTTTGTTTGTTTTTCTGGGACCAGGGTTCAAACTCCTGACCTTTCACTTGCCAGGCAGGCACTAGTGCCATGGAGCTATCTCCCCAGCCCCTTGGGCTGTGATTATAATAGCTTTTAATATATGACTTTAATGTAGTTTTTAGATACATATTTGTAATCAGAAAAATTACTCAAAGTATTGTGATTTTAAATTTGAATTTTGAGTGCCCTCTGAATATTTTGCTTTTGGTATGGAAATGAATGCGATAAGAATTTATCCACATAGGGGCCCAGCAGGATGGCTCAGTGGTCTGAAGCGCCTGCTTAGGAAAGCCTAGGTGGCTTCAGGGACTGCGGTTCGATCCCCGGCACCACATGCGGCGCCAGCGCTGCCCTCAGGGCAGGCTGAGCCGGCCATAAAAATAAATAAACAAACAAAAGTTCTGAAACAAGAAAAAAAATAAAATTATTTTTTAAAAAAGAATTTATCCATATAGTTGGTTTTTTTTTTAAAGAATTTTTTATTTTATTTATTTATTTATTTTTTCTTGTTTCAGAACCTTTGTTTATTCACTCATTTTTATGGCCGGCTCAGCCTGCCCCGAGGGCAGGGCTGGCGCAGCATGTGGTGCCTGGGATCAAACCGCGGTCCCTGAAGCCACCCAAGCTTTCCCAAGCAGGTGCTTTAGACCACTGAGCCATCCCGCCGGGCCCCTGTCTTTTTTTTTTTTTTTTTTTGTACAAGGTCTCACTACATAGCTCAGATTCATAGTGATCCTCCTGTTTCCTGCCTCACAAGTGCTGGGATTACAGGCACATGGTACCACCCGGACTCCATCACCAGCTCAGTGTGCTTGAGTGAGGGGCCACCTTGGCAGGCAGGGCCAGGAACTGAATCCTGGCCCCTGTGCTTCCCTAAGCAAGGGCTTAGTCCACTGAGCTATACCTCCGACCCTTCCATGTAATTGTTAATGTAAATTTGAATAGACAAACATATGCTAACTTTTGACAAATCTGCCACTGAAAACTGGCTTAAGGAAATGTGTCTGGTCATCAAGTTGACCAGGGGTGGATGATGGTAGATTTTTTTTTCACTTTTTTTGTTTGTTTATTTATGTTATGGCCAGCTCAGCCTGCCCTGAGGGTGGGGCTGGTGTAGCATGTGGTGCCAGGGATTGAACCGTGGTCACTGAGGTTGCCAAGCATGCCTAAGCAGGTGCTTTAGACCACTGAGCTATCTTGCCGGCCCCACCTGAGGATTATTGCCAGCAGCATAAAAAGAACTAGAGGAGAAAATGGTGTGCTGCTCATTCTCCTTGAGAAGCTCGTAATGCTTGTATTCCTGATATGAACTCGATTGTTCTCATCATTAGAGGAGTGCAGGTCCTCACTGGCCTCTCACTGAGGATGGCTGTGGTCCTGCTGGTGGGAAGCTCGGGTCCTTACCTGGAGTGTTGCTCCCTGGCTCCAGTGCAGATCCCTCAGCCTTCTGCACAAAGCCTTTATCCTGCTGCTGCAGACTTTCTGTCTCCCAACCCTGGCCTCTGGACCTTCGCATTGTGGACCCTTGATAGAGACTTCCATTTGACATTGTTGTGGGCTCTGGGTCTCCAGCTGGAATCATGCAGGACATGGCCACAGGATCCAGGCCCTCAGCTGGATTCTCTAGGTCTCCAGTGCATGGAGAGATCTTCCTCACTCTTTTGTATTTCACTCTTTGGGTGATTCTTATACAATAACCCTATCAGTGATGTGTCCTGTATTAAATCTTTTCCTTTGTGAAGCCTGACTACAACTGCATCGAAGGAGTATTTGTTCTCTGATCTTGTCAGATGGTAGCTAGCTCCTGGGGGGTGTTTTGGTGAGGAGGGTGTCCCTGTGCTTACATTCTACTAGAGGCTGTGGATTCTTTTCAATGTGAAGAAGGAGAATGACTTCTTCAAAGTAAAAAAAAAAAAAAAAATACACCATCATCCACCCCTGGTCAACTTGATGGCCAGATACATTTCCTTAAGCCATAGTTTTCAGTGGCAGATTTGTGAAAAGTTAGCATATCTTTGTCTATTCAGATTTACATTAACAATATTTTGCTTTTGGTATGGAAATGAATGCAATTTTGTTTTTGTGTTTTTGAGGCAGGGTCTTACTATATAGTTCAAGCTGGCCTTGAAATTGGAGTGATCCTTGTGCATCAGCCTCCCAAGTACTGAGGTTATACTGGTAAGCAACACCACACCTGGTTTCTAAATTTTTATAGATGTCTTCCAGTGCTATTTTTTGGTCTCTGGGAATAACTATTTTATTTTTTGCAGGACTGGGGTTCAAACTCATGACCTTGCACTTGCCAAGCAGGCACTTGTGCCATGGAGCTATCTGCCCAGCCCCTGGGAAGAAATATTTTTAATTAATTAAAATTAAATTAAATATTTCAAAACAATGCTCCACAATTGAAATCATGATCTAACTTAGAGGCCAGAATGTTGTGTATCATGTGTACAAATCTGTAAAAGTTCAGAGTACTCGCATGGTACTTGGATTGATTAATATGTACAAAGATATAAACTAAGAAAAAGTTTCCATGGTAGTAAAGAACTACTAAGAATAAAACATAACATAAATACTGGAATGACAAATATATGACCAGAACTTCTAACTTCTAACTTCCTTTGGGATAGGATTATTGCACAAAGTTCTAGTATGTCGTGTACATGGACAGTGTCCCTGACACTTACTGGTGGCCAGGTGTCACTTGTGGGACTGAGCTACTGCTATTTCCTTGATATCCGCCCTGTAGAACCAGATAAAATCATGACACATGATTCTGCAGGAGAAGTTCATTTGTAGAATATGCTGATGGACACATTCTACTGTTGTATACAAATGAGTAATTGAAAGATCGCTTTTTTATATCTCTTTTTCTCCTGTGTTTAATTGTTTGCCCTATTTGGGGGGTTCTTTCCATTCTCCTTCATGGAGTTGTGGTCATTTTGATCCCTCCCTAGAACATCTTTTAGTAAACCATGCAAGGTTGGCTTTGTCATCATGAAATTCTTTAGTTGTTCTTTGTCCTGGAAGTATTTTACTTCTCCACTGAACTTGAGAGATTTGCAGGGTATATCAGTCTGGGCTGGAATTTGTTTTCTTGCAAGGCTTAAAGCACTTTGCTCCATGCTCTTCTTGACTTGATGGTTTGTGAAGAGAAATCTACCATTATTCTTATGGATTTTCCTTTAAATGTGATCTGTTTCTTTTCTCTAGTGACTTTTAGCATACCATTCCTGTGCCAAATTTCTGGGATCTTGATTATTATATGTCTGGATGTGGTTTTAATTGGGTTGATATTATTTGGAGTTCTATATACTTGTTACCTGAATGTCAAATTGTTTCCCCATATTTGGGAAGTTTTCTGCTATTACTTCTGTCCATATTCTTTTTTTGTCATTTGTATTGACTCCTTCTTTCTCATTGGTGCCTGTTAGTCGTATGTTGTACATCTTTGCATCATCCTGCAGATGTTGAATTATTTTTTCTTACATCCTAGTTGTTATTAAGAAATTGTCTTAGTTACTTTTTTCTTGTTGCTGGGACAAATACCTGACATCCAAAATGAAGGAAGGAAAGGTTTATTTAACTCACAGTTACCGGAGCTTTCAGTCCATTTTTGGCTGGCTCCAAGGCTGAGTGGCACATGGCAGAGAGCAGCAGTTCATGGCGGCAGAACAGCAACAATATGGTGATAGATGCAACCGACCCATCTGGGCAGTGGAACAATAGCTAGTCTGTCTCTCTCTCTTTAAATTACATCAGGCTCTCTGCCTTAGCCTATCCACCTCAGGCCACACCTATAATTCCCAGCAGTACTCAGACCGACAATCTCATCAGTACTAAAACACATAATCCCAGTGACTCATGAGTCAAGTCTCAATCTATAGAAGTCCCTGCCCCATGATTGCATGAGGCTTTGGGAGTACTAGACATAAACCATAACAGAAATCTTTTCTTACCTCTTCACTAGCTGCAATGTTGTCTTTAAGGTCTGAAAGTCTATTTCCACTTTCATTGAAATGATTTTGCCAGTTTGTGATTGAGGTTTTAATTTCCAGGGTATAGCACTTTGAATCTGCTTCATACATTCTATTACTTTCCTGTATTGTTCATTCAAAGATTCTATCATTTTTCTCTTCTCCTCTGTTTTCTTCAGAAACACTTTGTACTTCTTTTGTTATAGACAGTATTTCTTTTCTTTTTTTACTTCAGAAATTATTTCTGATCTAATTTCCTCTATACCTTTCTGCAGTTGTTTCTTTACTCAGATGCTATTATTTCAGAGATTTCAGCTGTGTGATTTCCAATTTTTTCTATGCTATTGTTTCCTGTATTTGTTCTGGGTGGGCTTGGGGCCTGAGAGCACATTTTGCTCCTTGTCTTTGTTATTTTGTACAGCCCTGCCTTCTGACCTTTGGTGTAGAGGTTTGGTAGCACCAGATCTGGGTCTACCAAGTTCAAAGTTGTCCAGGTGGGTGTGGCTTGGGTCTGGCTGCTGAGCTCCGCTTCTTCCTGCTGCAGCCCTTGGAAGTGAACCTGCTGTGTCACTCTGGCAAGATGTTCTGCTCCTGGATCAGCTGGGTGTGTCTCATCTCTAGTCTCTCTGCATGGAGTTCCGAGGCAGTTTTCCACACTGAGCCTGTCTGACGGATGAAGTTCCACTCACGTGCTGGGCTTTGTTGTTGGGTCAAATGAATTTCCATTGGGCCCAGGGCAGTCTTACCCACATACCGGGCCTGATTGCTGGGTCAAACATCTGGGAAGAAATGTTTTATTTTCCAACAAAATAGAACAGCATAAACAAGATTGTGAGAAATAAGTTTACACCACTTACAATTACTTACAGTGTCTAAAACTGCAAGCATTTCATCAGTTTTCAAATTAATCATCCAGGTTACTAACATGGACCATTATTCATGAAAATAGACCAACTGAGAATTCTATTTAGCAAGCTTGGCTATTAGCAAAAAGGTGATTTTCAGATACGCCGTAGGTGATTTGTTAATTGACTTTTACTTAAATATTTCTGTTTTCTCTTTATAAAACACATAGAGTGAACATGGAACTGGTATGGGGCTCTCCTATGCCCTGCAGCTGTACCCTAGCCTTACTACAAAGTTAGCTACAATATGGTGCAATGGTGTTTGTGCTCCTAAGTCTGTTTATGATAGTTGTAATTTTAATTACACAATTTATTTAAATATAATGCAAACCATTAAGGTATGACTAACAAGAAGTACAGGAGCTGGCAAGATAGCTCAGCAGACTAAGTGCCTGCTTTGGCATGTGCAGGGACCAGGGTTCGATCCCTGTCCCTGTCCCTGTGCCTGGGGCACACTGTGCTAGCAACCAAGTCTGGGTGTGGTGGTGCACACCTGTAATCCCAGCACCGGGGAGGCTGAAAATAGGAGGATTATTATAAGTCTGAGCTGTGTAGTGAGGCCCTGTATCAGATACAAAATGGAAATGAACAAACAAACAAAACAAATACACATTTTCTACATTAATGAAACAATATTTGGAAAGACTCAATGAAGATAAGTGATAAAATAGGGCCGGTGAGTTGACTCAGTGGTCTAAAGTGCCTGCTTAGGCAAGCTTAGGCAGCTTCAGAGACCACGGTTCTATCTCTAGCACCACATGCTGTGCCAGCCCCACCTCTGGGGCAGGCTGAGCCAGCCATAATATAATAAAAATAAAATGAAAAAGAATTCCATTGTTTTTAGGCTGGGGACATAGCTCAGGGGAATAAGTGCTTACCTAGCAAGCACAAGGTCCTGAGTTCAATCCCTGGTACCACCAAAAAAAAAAAAAACCAAACCAAAACAAAACACAAAATAACTTGGGAATCAGCATAAAGACTATAAAAGACTGGAGGGAAAATACCACAGGTGATCTAAAGAGAATTCCTATATTCCATTGAAAATTTGTTTTTAAGTTTTCATTATTTCTTCAAGAATTTTTTTAAAAAAATTCCTGTTTGAGCTGTTAAAGGCCTACTTTTACAAGAAGAATAAGAATATGTAGAAGTCCAAACAGTGAAACACTGTGGAGGAAAAATGGCATTAGCTATAGATGAAAAGATTGCTAAATAAATGGATAATTGTGTATTTTAACTTAAAATGTGTGACGTTATGTTTTATTTTCTGTTGGCTCTGCGGTACTCTGCTCTACCAGCTGTGCTGTCAAAGGGTGCACATGTTTTATTTTCTGCTTCAACTCAACTCACTTTAAATATTGAAAGATACTATCAGAAATATTGCCAAGATGATAGCATCACCATAATATCACATATTTTATCATTTGAGTAGGCATATTCCTCATTCTTTTCCATAAAGGAAGTAAATGATGTCTATTTATATTCTTGTGTATTTTCCCCATAGGATCTTTGTTCAAATAAAATAAGAGGCTCCTACCTGTCTTGTACTAAACTAATTGGCATTCTGTGATGAAATAACCAGATCGAAATCCAGTCATATGGAATGCAGTGGCCTCTCGTTTCTAAAGTAGTGGTCCCCATCTTTTTGGCACCAGGGTTTTATGGAAAAATTTTTTTTTCTGTGGACTTAGAGGGTTTTTAAAATTTCTTTAAATTTTTTATTTTTATGCTTTTGATATATAAAAATGACATTCCCAGCTGGGCATGATGCTCAGTGCCTGCGATGCCAGCACTTGGGGAAGCTGAGGTGGGAGGATTATTGGGAGTTCCAGGCCAGCCCGAAGTGCGAGACCCTATCTCAAAAAGGACAAAAAAGGCAAATTAAAACGAAAAACTCCAAGCCGGGCGTGGTGGCGCACGCCTGTAATCCCAGCACTCGGGAGGCTGAGGCAGGAGGATCGGTGCGAGTTCGAGACCAGCCTGGGCTACAAAAGTGAGCTCAAAGCCAGCCTGAACTGCATAGTGAGACCCTGTCTCAAAAAGACAAAAAAACCCCCCCGAAAAACTCCAGAAGATGACATTACGCAGCACTGCCTCAGCTCTGCCTCCTAGTCAGGCAGTGGGGTCCCAGAAGGAGTTCTAGATCCTCCCCCTGCACATGCGCAGTAGGGTGAGCCCCCCGCTGGAGAATCTCAGGCCACTGCTGACCTGAGAGGGTCTCAGGTGGAAATCTGAGCGGTGGGGAGCAGCTGTAGGCGGAGGAAGCTGTGCTTACTTGCTTCCCACCAACCTCCTGTCCAGCTCCGGATTGCCCTGGGGTTGGAGACCCTTGGTTTTAAAAAAAAAAAGCAGCATTTCATTAAGAACTTCAACACATGTTGTACAGAAAAAGCATCACGCACATGTTACACATGTCTGTTTGCCAAAAATATCTAATGTGGCAAACCATATATAGCATACAATTCGCTACTTTAAATTGTAACATTTTGTTTTGTTTTTGAGGCTTTTTCCTGGCTGGCTTTGAACTTCCTATGTAGGCCAGGCTGACCTCAGACTTGTAATCCTCATGCTCACGCTTTCTGAGTGCTGAGATTACAGGTGTGCACCACCACGCCCTGGTATCTAGGATACAGTTCAACATGCCCATCTCTTTCTCGAGATCGACTGTGACTTCGGTTTTGAGGTCAGTCTCTCTTTTCTCTCCTTTGTTTCTCCCAAGGGCTTTCATCTTCTTCATAGTGACCAAACCTCATTTCCCTGTAGATATCCTGGTTAATATTTTTGATGGGCATGTAGACTTCATCTTCTTTTTCTTCAGAGCAATGTTGTGTTTTCTTCTTGTGTTTTTTACATGTGTGTGAGTGACTTGACTTTGAGTCTTCTGCCTGCTCATATATATAAGATCCTATTTTACATCTTGTTTGGGCTTTACTTTATCTTTCAGAACCAAATTAGATGGTTTGTCCTGTTCCTTTTCATGCTCCTTGAAATCACTCTTGCTATATTTGCCACCTTTTCCTCTCCACTTAAACTTTGCAACAGACTGGCTAAAATCCACGTGTATTCTTCTGTCCTCTGTAAGGACGTTATCCATGCTTTTTCCTTTTTGAGACAGGGTCTCACTATGCAGCTCAGGCTGGCCTTGAGCTCACTTTTGTAGTCCAGGCTGGTCTCGAACTTGCACTGATCCTCCTGCCTCAGCCTCCCAAGTGCTGGGATTACAGGCATGTGCTAACATGCCTGGCTTACATTATCCATTTTGAAGAATGTTTTCTCACAATCTTCTTCCTTCTCAAACTCAATGAAAGCATACCAGAGTGACTCTCCTGTTTTCTGATCTCAGATAACTTCACAACTTCTTACTGGGCCAAATCTTGAGAATATTATTTCCAGATCCTCATCAGTAGTTACTGGATTCAATTCACACACAAACAGCATGTTTTCTGGTTTAATGTCTGCATCAGGTAGGTCTCCCACCATCTCTAAAAGAAGAGCTTGTGTTTTGGCTTCTTCTTCTGTCTTTATTTCTTCTACTTGTTCAGCTGATCGTCCTTTGAAGTCATCAATTTCTTCATCAGCTCCTATTCAGCCACTATCTAATTGTTCTCTTGTGGGTTCTGGTGATCAATCAGGAATTAATAAATCAGGAGAGTCATCAAATGGATCATCTAAAATCACTGTATGATTTATCCTGATATCTTGATATGGCACAAAATCCTTGTTAACAAAGGTTTCATTAATTTTCTTAATTATGTCCATGCCTTCTGTCACTTCATCAAACACTGTATGAACACCATCAAGGTAATCTAGATTTTCTCCTGTTATAAGAAGAAACCGAGATCCATGTTGATCACTGCCATTGTTTACCATGGACACAGTGCCTTTGTTCTTGTGCTTAATTCTTGGCACCATCAAAAAAGCTTGCCCCACTGGGCATGGTGGCGCACACCTGTAATCTCAGCACTCGGGAGGCTGAGGCAGGAGGATCGGTGCGAGTTCGAGACCAGCCTGGGCTACAAAAGTGAGCTCAAGGCCAGCCAGAACTGCTGGTGAGACCCTGTCTGAAAAAGACAAAAAAAAAAAAAAAAAAAAAAAAAAAAAAAAAAAAAAAAAAGCTTGCCTGATCTCCATACAGTTGACCGAAAATTGACTCTCCTCCATGGCCAGTACCTGTGGGATCACCAGTTTGTATGATAAAATCCCTCTGGAAATTGTGAATAAGGCAATAATTATAATACTTTACTTTGCACAACTTCAGGAAATCCAGGCAATCTCGTGGCCGCTCCTCTGTGTACAAGTCGATGGCAACATCCCCCAAAGTGGTCTCCAGCAAAACCACCACAGCGCCTACACCTCCCATATTGTTATTTCTTATTAAAAGTAATAAAAAAGTAAAAAAAAAATAAGAAGATAGAAATCAGGTCAAACATCTTTTACAACCACGATAAAGTGAAGCTAGGAATCAATAACAAGAAGGCTTGAGGATTCACAAAAATGTGGAAATTGAACAGCACACTCCTGAACAACCAATGGGACAATGAAAAAAAAAAAAAAAAAAAAAAAAAAAAAAAAAAAAAAAAAAAAAAAAAAAAAAAAAAAAAAAAAAAAAAAAAAAAAAAAAAAAAAAAAAAAAAAAAAAAAAAAAAAAAAAACCAAAAGGAAAATTTAAACTATCTTGAGAAAATTGAAAATGGAAACATAGCCTATCAAAACTGAAGAGATGCAGATGTAGATGCATCTTTTCTTTCTTTCTTTCTTTCTTTCTTTTTTTTTTTGTACCAGGGATCAAACTCAGGACCTTGTCCTTGCCAGGCAGGTACTTTATGTGGGGCAGGTACTTATGTAGCTGAGCTATTTTCCTGGCAGTAAATCAAGTTCTAAAAGGAAATTTTAGCTGGGTGTGGTGGTGCATACCTGTAGTCCCAGTACTGGGAGGCTGAGGCAGGAAGAATGCCATAATTTTGATAATGAGAGCCTTTTTCAAAAGCAAACAAAAAGGAAATCTTATGAAGGTAACTTGTTACATAAATAAACGTAGAAAACACCAAAAAGATGCCACACCTCACATGTCTAGGAATTAGATAAAGAGGTAACTAAGTCCAACATTAATACAAGGAAGTGCATACCATATTTTCCCCCAAATAAAACTTAGAATATAAGTCCTAGCATAAATTTTTAGGATGCTCCAAAAATAAGCCCCAGTTAAGATTGTCGGCTAGATAGATGCATTTAGGACTAGTACATCCACAGCAACACAGGGTGCACATATTGAGTCATGAAATAAGAGTAGGACCATAGGGCCAGCAAGAGAGCTCAGCAGACTACGCGCCTGCCAAGGCAAGTGCAGGAACCAGGGTTTGATCCTCAGCACTACATACCACTCTGACGCTGCCCCCAGAGGCCAGGCACAGTGGCACATGCCTGTAATCCCAGCGCTGGAAAGGCTGAAAACAGGAGGATCACTATGAGTCAAGCTGTGTCATGATACCCTGTACCAAGTACATTAATAATGATGATGGTAATGATAACAGTAGGACTATATAATCAAAAAGAATATTACTGACATTAATACTTAAACAATAATATAAATTATAATTGAATATTTATGAAGACCCAAGTAGGTGCCTCTAGATGAGATGTAAGCACCAATGGAAACAGATGCATTCGAGACTTAGTGCCAAATGACCAATAGGGATACAGACCCCACGCATGAATAACGTTGCACTTGATAAGAAAATGATGTGGTGTTGTCTGACCTAAATCTTCATAGTTCATTATGCTGTGTGTCGTAATAGACATAATTAACACAATCTGTGGAGCAAATATTTTCTGCATGTTGGTGTCTGGTGCTTTCATCAATTTTTTGTAGACCATTACCTTTTTTTTTTTTTTTTGATTTATATATAATGTCAGATTTTTATTTTTTTATTTTTTATTCATTTTAAAGAGAAAAAAGATAAAATAGTATTGTAACTGTTTTAAAACAAGTCAGTAGGATAGTTACGATAATTAATACAATGTATATTGTTGTTTTTATAGTAGTTATTGCCAGTCCCATTTCAATTATTTTTGGGATCAAGTCTTGTTATCTGGTTGAGGCTGGCCTTGAACTCCCTATGTAGCCAAAGTTGGCCTTCAACTCATGGTGGTCCTGCCTCAGCCTCCCAAATGCTGGGAGATCTTATTATCACTTAGGAACACACAACAATAATAGATGTAGTAGTGAGACTGTAGGAATAGTTTCACAGTCTCTGTATATATCAAAACATTTTGATACAATTTCCATTTTACAGTTTATATAATTGTATGATTACATTTCTGCCTCAATAATTCTGGGAAAAGCCGGGTGTGGTGGCTCATGCCTGTAATCCCAGCACTCGAGAGGCTGAGGCAGGAGGATCGGTTCGAGTTCGAGACCAGCTGGGCTACAAAAGTGAGCTCAAGGCCAGCCTGAACTGCATAGCGAGACCCTGTCTCAAAAAGACAAAAAACAAATAATAATAATTCTGGGAAAGGAAATCAAAGCCATCATGGTCAAAAGAGAGTGGAAGGATAGAATGAAGTACTGCAAATAAAAAGGAGTTAATTTAGAACCTTACTTCCAGTAAAAAATATTCTTTAGGTGTAAAGCAAAACTCAAAACAATTTTCTTTTTAGACAGGATCTCATTATGTAGTTCAGTCTAGCCTTGAACTCTGTAGCCCAGGCTATCCTCAAAGTTACATCAGTCCTTCTGCCTCCGTCTCCAGAGTGCTGGGATAATAGGCCACCATACCCGGCCCAGAACATTTTCTGATTTGGCAAGATGTGAGGATTTGTCATCAGGAGTGTCATCCTAAAAGAAAAACTTGAGGAATTTTTAAATTATGAAATAGTAAAACAGGGAACTTGGCACATCTGGAAGGGAGAAGTAGTGCAGCATAAAAATATGTGAAAAATTAAAAATATATCAAAATACAGTAAGATTTTCTTTAAAATTTTTCTATAATGTTTGATTGAAGAAAAATTATAACACTAGCTTAGTGGCTCTAAATGAATATAGTGAAAATAATTTTAAAACAATTCTAAGGAGAGAAAAGGAAAAGGAGGCAAATATGTATATTTCATCTGAATTTGTAAAAATATGAAAATATAAAAAATTATGCATATTTAATGGAATGCAAATAATGTTATAAAAGAGATATTTTTAAAATAGGTAAAGAATTTTTTTTAAAGAAGTAAAGCAAGGAAGACAGGAAGACAGAGAAAAGAGAAAACAAAAACAAAATGAGAAAGTGTAAAAGCCTGACTTGAGCCTTAATAAATATAACAATAATTACATCAAATATGAGAGGTCTAAATACAGTTAAGGGCTATGGAGATAGCTCAGCAGAATAAGCGCTCGCCTGGCAAGAGCAAGGTCCTGAGTTCAATCCCTGGTACCACAAAAAAACAAAAAACAAAAAATAAAAAACTTGAGAATGTAGGTCAGTGTGAAGGCTCTGTTTTCAAACCCCAGTACTATAAGATATAACCCAGCCCAGCCCACCTCAACCCACCCCACCCCACCCCACCCCAACCCAACCCAACCCAACCCAACCCAACCCAACCCAACCCAACCAAACCAAACCTAGCCAAAACAGTCAAGTTGAAAGCAAAATGTTAATGGGCCAGCAAGACAGCTCAGTAGACTAAGTACCTGCTTTGCCAAGTGTAAGGACCAGGGTTCCATCCGTGGTATCACATACTGAGCTGGCCCTGCACCTGGGGGTGTGCTTAGCCAGCAACAAAATCTGGACATGGTGGCACATGCCTATAAACCCAGCACTGGAGAGGTTGAAAACAGGAGGATCGCTATGAATCCTAGCTGCACAGTGAGACCCTGTACTAACTACATAAATGAAAAAAAAAAGTAAAATGTTGGAAAATGATGTGCCATATATACATGAATAATTAGAGGTGACTAGGTTTAGAGCATGTTTAGCTTAGCTTAGCTAAAATGGACCAATTCCAAGGAAAATAGCAATTACTAGAACTCACCCAGTATAACATATCTGAATAGTCTTACAACTATTAAGTAGGTTACAAGTATGCTTTTTAAAAAATTTAAAAGTGAGAAACTTTCAGGTTCAGAAGCTTTAATGTAAAAATTCTACAAAACAATAAAAGAAGCAACACTAATTCTGTGGTGTCCTCTGGAGAACAGGGAGAGCAGAACTCTTTCCAGCTCATATCCACCCTGTTCCTGGAAGCAGACAAGAATGGTACAAAGAAACAACATCTCCATGCCTCATGAATGTGGAAGCAAAAGTGTTTTGAAACAGTTAGCAAATAGAACTCAGCAGTACATCAGCAGACTTATTTATTTATCTTTGTCCTTTTTTTTTTTTTTTTTTTTTTGTGGGACCAGGGTTCGAACTCACGATCTTGCACTTGCCCAGCAGCACTTGTGCCTCGGAGCTATCTCCCCAGCCCCTATCTTTGTCCTTTTGAGACAGTGTACCACTATGTAGCCTATGTGGGCCTCAACTCACAGCAACGTTCCAGCCACAGCTTACCGAGTGCTGGGACTCCGTACTTGCTTGCTTGCTTGCTTATTTATTTAAATTGATAAAGAAACACAATCCATGAGTGATATGCCATTGGGTAGAAACAGCCCATCTTTTTTACCCATCCTCAGTTCATGGTCATTTGGGTTTTCAAGATTTAGCTATGAGAAATTGCACAGCTATAATCATGGATGTACATGTGTTACTATGGCATGAGGTTTTCAGTTCTTCTGGAAAAATATGCAGGAGGGGAATAGCTGGGTTGAATGGGACCTCTGATCCCAGCTTTTTTTTATTATTATTTTTTATTTACTTTTCTTTCTTGTTTCAGAACTTTTGTTTATTTATTTATCTTTATGGCCGGCTCAGCCTGCTCTGAGGGCAGGGCTGGTGCAGCATGTGGTGCTGGGGATTGAACTGCAGTCCCTGCAGCTGCCCAAGCTTTCCTAAGTAGGCGCTTTAGACCACTGAGCCATCCTGCTGGGCCCGATCCCAGCTTTTGGATGAATCTCCACACTGATTTCCACAGTGGTTGTACCAGTGTACACTCCCACCAACAGTGGAGAAGGATTCCTTTTCTCCCACAGCATTTGTTTTTGGATGACATCTTGATGACAGCCGTTCTTTCTGAGCCCAAAGCCTGCTGTTCCAAGAGAGCAAGGAACAAAGGTCAGAGCCTAAGGAAATGTGTTGACCCGTGTAATTCCAGCAAGCTGGCATACAGGGAACAACAAATTCCTGGAGGTACCCCGTCTGTTCTTTGTTCCTTTATCTGGGACATTTAAAACTTGTGATGTGTAAACTTAGAGTTCTGTGAATACCAGCAAGTGATGCAAATAACAGCTTGTTTATACTAAATTAGTTATGCACATTCCTTAGCCTGTTTTTAGTCTTCAATAAATGTGAGATGTTTTGGTAAATTTCCAGACTCAGAGTGGGATTAAACTCTCAAGTCCTCTGTGGCGTTGTTAATCCAGTCTTCTTGTTTCCTTCAGCTCTCTAATGATTTTGTACAATACTGGGGTAAAATGAAATGTCAGTGTTGTTTTAATTTGCATTTCACAAATGAGCAATGATGTTGAACTTTTTTATGTATTTATATGCCATTTCTACTTCTTCATCTGAGAAGTGTACATTCACCTCAGATGCTCATTTCTGGACTGGATCTCTGGCCTGATTTTTTTTTTTTTTTTTTTTTTTTAATGCTTTACATGCTCTAGAAAGAAGTCCTTTGAGAGACAGTTGGCTAAAATGTTTTCCCAATTTGTAGATTTTTCTTTTTACTGCTGGATATTTCTTTCTTTTTTTCTCTTTCTCTCTTTCTTTTTCCTTTCTTCTTTTTTGTTTTGTTGTCTTTTTGAAACAGGGTCTGGCTATGCAGTTCAAGCTGGCCTTGAGCTCACTTCAGGCTAGTCTCAAACTCACACCTATCCTGTTACCTCAGGCTCCCAAGTGCTAGGATTATAGGTATGCATTACCATGCCTGGCTAGTGATTTCTTTTGACATAGGAAAACTTCAAAAAGATGAGATCCTGACTGTTGATTCTTCAAAGTGTTTCCTGTGCAGTTTGGTTTTTGTTCATCAACTCTTTTTTTTTTTTTTTTTTTAAGAATTTTTTATTTTGTTTTTATTTATTTTTTTCTTGTTTCAGAACCTTTGTTTGTTTATTCACTCATTTTTATGGCTGGCTCAGCCTGCCCTGAGGGCAGGGCTGGCACAGCATGTGGTGCCAGGGATCGATCTGCGGTCCCTGAAGTCGTCCAAGCTTTCCCAAGCAGGTGCTTTAGACCACTGAGCCACCCTGCTGGGCTGGGGTCTTCTACATGGATGATCATCCTATCTGTGAATAATGATAATTTCCCTTTTTCCTTTCCTATTCTTATTTCTTTTCTTTCTCTCTCTTGCCTAATTAACTATTTTGAACAGGAGTGGTGACAGTGGAAATCCTTATTTTGTTCCTGATTTTAAAGTGAAGAGTTTCATTTTTTGTCCGTTTGGCATGATATTGGCTGTTGGTTTATCATAGATGGCTTTTATCAGGTTGAGGTAAAAAACATCTATTCTGATTTTCTTAGGCTTTAAAAAATGTATTTTGTACAAGGTCTACAGCGTGTACAGGGTCTCAGGCTGAAGATCAGACTCATAGTGATCCTCCTGTTTTCAGCCTCCCAAATGCTAGAATTACAGGCTCGTGCCACTATGGCCAGTCTGAATTGCTGTCTTAGCATGCCCCAGGGGCAGAGCCAGCATGGCATGCTGGGGATTGAACCTGACCTCTGTGCTGTGCTAAGCAGGCACTTTAGTCTGCTGAACTATCTGGCTGGCCTCAAGGTTTTTTTTTTTTTTAAAGTCACGAATGGATGTTGAACTTTGTCAAAAGCATTTTCTTCATCTATTGATCATTTGTTTGTTTGTTTTTGTGGGACCGGGGTTCAAACTCATGACCTTACACTTGGCAGTCAGGCACTTGTGCCATGGAGCTATCTCCCCAGCCCCTTTTCTCCATCTATTGAGATGATCATGTGATTTTTGTCTTTGACTCTATTGGTGTGGTGTACTACATATATTGATTTGCATATATTTATCCATCCCTGCATTCCTGGGATGAATCCCACTTGGTCAGGGTGTATAATCTTTGTTTGATGATTTGCTTCATTCTGTTTGCCAGTATTTTGCTAGGATTTTTGCATCTATGTTCATTAGGTAGATTGACCTGTAGTCCTCTTTTTTTGTTGGATCTTTCTCTGGTTTTTGTATCAGTGTAATACTTGCCTCCAGGAATGAGTTTGGGAGGAACTGCTTCTCTTTCAATTTCTTTGAAGTGCTTGCGAAGAGTTGGCATTAAATCTTCTCTAAATTTCTTGTGGAATTCAGCTGTGAATCCATCAGGACCTGGGCTCTTTTTTGTTGGTAGGTTTTTTAAAGATTACGTTTTCAACTTCATTGCTGATGTAGGTTATTCATAATTTTTATGTCTTCTTGATTCAGCTTTGGCAGTTCATATGCATCTAGGCATCCATCTGCATTTCCTCTGTGTTTTCCATCCTGTGAGTGCAAAGGTTTTGGAAATAGGTATTGATGACCTTCTGAATTTCTATAGCATCTGTAGTGATTTCACCTTTTTCATTCCTTGTTGCATGAATCTGGGTTTTTTCTTTTTCTTTTTTTTTTGATAAGGTTGGCTAGGGAGTTTATCAATTTTCTTCAATTTTTCAAAAAGCCAACTCTCTGATTCACTAATTCTTTGGGCTGCTTTTTTCATTTCCATTGTGTTAATTTCTTTTCTGATCTTTTTAATTTCCTTCTTTGAGCTTAACTTGCTCTTATTTTTCTAGAAACTTGAGGTGCAGCATAAGATTGTTTATCTGGGTGCATTCTGTGGTCCTGTTGTGGTAATTCACTGTAAATTTCCCTTTTATGGCTGCTTTCATTGCATTCCACAGGTTCTAGTTAGTTTTTTTTTTTTTTTTTTTGGTGGTGGTACATGCATTTTCATTCTTTTGTGTATGATTGTTCATTAAATATTTCCATATTTCCATCATTTTTCCTTTCTCTTTTTTCTGTCTTCTTTAGATGCACTGAACAATTCTTTCATGATTGTTCTCTCCTGTTCTTCTTCCTCTTCCCCTTCCCCCTCCTCTTCTCCTCCTTCTCCTCTTCTCCTCTTCCCTCTTCCTCTTCTTCTTTCTTCCTCTTCCTCCTCCTCCTCCTTTCTTCTTCTTCTTCTTCTCCTCCTCCTCCTCCTCCTCCTCCCCCTCCTCCTCCT
>PVJA010031600.1:0-24784 GCA_004027025.1 Myocastor coypus
CTACACCCATAATTCCAGAAGTACTTCCACCCATAATCCCATCAGTACTAAAACCTATAATCCCAGGGATCATGGATCAAGTCTCAAACTCTAGAAGTCCCCACCCAATGACTCCATGAGGCTTTGGGGGGACAACTAGACATAAACCATAACAGTATTACATGTACAGTGATAAAACTCAAAACAGCAGTTGTCATACATCTCTGAATTTTTGTCAGCTTAGAGTTGATTTTGACATTATCACTGTCACATATGATTATCAATTTCACTTATACATCTTCCAATACTGGGTATTAGTCAAGGGTATTCAGGCAAAATGATTCTTATGTCTAGATATTTATAAGTTGTGAAAAGCACCACTGATACAGACCTGAACTCTTCTTTATGTCAGAATGTCCTCATAATATCTCAGCATTAAGAAGAAAATATATTTCAATTTTCCACTCAATGCAGAAACTGCACTGAAATATGATTTATGGACAGTGTCACATAGATAAAAATTTGTTTTGGAGGCAGACTTGAATTGAAATTCCAGCTTACCATTAATTAGCTGCACTACCTACCATCAGCGTGGCTTTTCATTTCCTAATTTACAGAATAAAAATGACATTTATTTTGGCTGATATTTAATGAAGTTATTATGAAGTAGGCAGTCATTATGAGGTAAGCATTATTCAGTATTATTTTGAGGCAGGCATTATGAAATAATTCATTATGAGGTACAATTCCCTTTATATACTATATACTTAAAGTATAGAGATCCTTCTTCATGTTTCATATTTGTTGTTTCCTATGGTATAGGTTGAAATATTGACCATATAGGAAAATTTAAAATACTTTCTGTTTACCAGGTACAGTTCAGTGGGAGAGTGGCAATACAGTAGAATAGCTGGTTTGTTTTTAGTACAAACCACTTGATGTCAGCCAAGGAGAGGTACTAAATAAAATGATGGGAAGGTCCATCAATTGATGAATAGATAAAGAAAATGTGGCATGTATGACCAAGAGATTATAATCAGCCATAAATAAGAATAAAATCCTGTCATTTGCAGGATATGGGTGGCACTGAAAGGATTATGTCAAATGAAATAAGCCAGACCAAGAAGACAAATATCACATGTTTTCATTCATATGTAGAAGCCAAACAATTGATTTTGTAGAAAACAATCGAAGAATGGTTGCTAGACAGTAGGAAGAACAGGACAGGGAGGGAATAGAAAGAAGTTATGTATGAGGCACCAAACACAGAGGGAACCTATTCATAGTGTTCTATACTTCAGCAGACTAAATATTGGTTGCAACAGTCTATGGTATATGTCAAAATAACAAGCTTGCAATATTTCACACAAAACATTTAATGTTTGAAGAGATGGGAGAGCTTATTACTCTGATTATATAATTATACATTATATAAATGCATCAAATTATCATAATATGCACCATGTGTATTATATACCTCATTTTAAAACGAAAAGAAAGAAAAAATAAATAAAAAATAAAATAAAAAGAAAGGCTGGCCAGATAGCTCAGCAGATAATAGCATCTCCTTAGATTGACTCAGAGAGCAGGATTTTGTCCTACAGTGTGTGGTGCCAACCTGGCCCATGGAGGGCACTGAGATGGCAACTGTGACTGGGCATGAGGGCACGAATCTGTAATGTGAGCACTTGGGAGACTGAAAACAGTAGGATCGCTAGGAGTCCAGTCTACATAGTTAATCCATGTGGACCCTATATAAAATACATAAAAATAGCAATATTTGAAGTGACCTTAGAAGCAGCACACATCTAAAAGGCCAGAATGACAGGCATGCCAATCATGGTTTTAGTATGACACACTGCTATCTTCAGTGTCAAAAACCTGTTGAAGAGTCTTAGAACCATTTTCTTTTTTTTTTTAAATTTATTTTATTTTATTTTTCCTTGTTTCAGAACCTTTGTTTATTCACTCATTTTTATGGCCGGCTCAGCCTGCCCCAAAGGCAGGGCTGGCACAGCATGTGGTGCCGGGGATCGAACCACAGTCCCTGAGGCCGCCCAAGCTTCCCCAAGCAGCCACTTTAGACCACTGAGCCATCCTGTCAGGCCCCAGAACCATTTTCTAATGCATCCTGTGTATATAAGTGCATGGTTTTGTTCCTGCCATGTTTCCTAACTTTTCTGCTTGCTGGTTCTTCATTGTTTAATCCTTAAGTTTTTGATTTCCATTTAGCTGTGTTATGCCTTTCCCTTTTTATTTCTTCTTTTGAGTTTTTATGCTAGGGAGACTATATGATGTTTACACACGTTTATTTCACTTATGATTATATGTTCAAGATACATCCAGTTATATATGAAGGCTTCAAGTTTATCATTCATTATACAAGGTGTCATATTCTGGTTCCTTACAGTTTTAAAAAAATCTCCATGAGAAATTGACAAAACCAACTACAGAAATGGGAAGACACATAAATAGAGGAAGAGAGGTGGTTTCACACTTTGCCGTGAAATTTAAGTTTACCAAAAGTCCTATAATTTTGAAGTTAAGGGATTTAAATGTGTAACAGCAAGAACCCATTAACAGTGGTGAAGCAAAAAAGAAACTTTATGAGGAAATAAAATTGGATTCTGGACAAATTATTTGATCAAATCAATCGTGTTTTCTCTTTGAGAGAGTTTATTTCTTTAAATATCTTAAAAGAGAGCCAGGGAGGTAGGCCAGCAGAATGAGTGCCTGTGTGGCAAGCACAAGGCCCCAAGTTGGAGCTCTAGTACCAAAAATATATAAATAAACAAAAATAAAAATAAATATCCTAAAGATAGTAATCATTAAGTTAAAGGAGAAGAGGAAATAAATAGAGTTCTAAAGATAAACACCTAAAAGCTCCAAACCCCCAGGCTTAGAAACATAATCTAGTAGGCAGTAGTACCTTCACACTGTGTTCTGTCCTCTGGTTCTCAGTTCATGAAGTTTGGGTACTGATTTTGATCCTAAACAGTCCTAGAACACAGGTACTGTAATTATTCCCAATCTGAAAATGAAGAAAATAAGATTCAGTGACAGTTACTAAATCATTTACCCATATCACTTGGCTAACAAATAACAAAGCTGGACTTCAAAAGCCAATGTATTGGACTCCATAGAGTATGTGTTCCAAGGGCGTGTTTTATTATTTGCCTGATAATTTTATGGTGTTTTCAGAGACATAGCCCATGTGCTTTTACGACTTATAGTTTGTATAGCATATAGATTGGGTCATTTCACCTATTTAGTAGTGAAACAGAACTATACTGAGAATACAGAATGAAAAGGATTTTCAAGACAGCAGGAAAAAGCTGATACAAGCAAAGGGTGGAAACCTCACTTCACAGGGACTCATCTGGAATTTCTGAGCAAATAGCAAGGGCAAAGAAATGCATACCACGAGGAAGTTGTGTTATTATAAACCAAAGATAATTATTTCTTGAAGAATTATATTCTTGCTGATGTGCTTTTTGAAATGTGTGACATTTTCAGGAGGCTCCTAGGGATATAGTAGATCAACACTTGAATTTCTCCGCATGGTTCATGATCTAATGAAAAATGCTCTGGGCAAACTCTGAAGAAGTATTACATTTATAAAATTCAGTAGCCTTCTTTTCTGTTCGTGTGAGTCTCTCAAGTTTTTAGAATGTATCTATGGTTTCTCACAACACTAAACAATGGGTATTATTCCACACTGTCTCAGTTACTCTTCTTATCACCGGGACAAATAGCCAGCTCTCAAAATGAAGGAAAGAAAGGTTTATTTAGCTCACAGTTACTGGAGGTTTCACTTCATACTCGGCTGGTTCCAAGGTAGGGCGGCACATGGCACAGGACAGCAGTTCATGGCAATGACAAAGAGCAGAGAGCAAAAGGGAGGAGTAACTCTGTCTCCCTTAAGTTACATTCAGGCTACTTGCCCCCGGGGTGGGGGACTTGCCAGGTAGCTTAATTAATTAAAGCACATGATTTAGCAAAGTCACTCAGATGTGAGAGACCATGGTTCAATCCTCATCTCTACATGGAGCATGAGAACCACCCTTAAAGGAGCCTAAGCCAGCACCCCCCCAAAAAAAAGTCCTTCTCAGATTATCTGCCCCTCCCAGTGGATCACGAGTTAATCACAAACTCTAGAAATCCACTGCATGACAGGAGGAGGCTTTGGGGGGACAACTACACACAAGCCATAACACACACATAATTCCATTTCAGATGTTTTGTAGTGTGAATGACTCAAAATGTGTGAGGTTTAGACTTTAGTGCAATTCATAATATCTTAGGAACAATTTAATAATTATAGCCAGTGATAGAGCTCAGCAGCATAAGGATTTCCTGGAAGCACAAGGTCCTGAGTTTGATCTTTGGTGCAAAAAAAAAAAAGTATTTGGCAATTAATACGTGGCTTCAAGTCTGGGCCTGGTGGTGCATGCCTATAATCCTCATGCTGGGGAGGCTGCAAACAGGATTACCATGAGTCTGTACTGTGTAGTGAGACCCTGTACCAAATACATAAATTTTAAAAAATTGACTTCAGATTCTTGCTTATTGGCCAGCCATATGTAATTAGGAACAAAGGGGAATACAATGGAATTAGGTAGGCATTTTTATTTTCCACTGTACTATATATCCATAAAGTTGCTGTCTATCTCTAAACATACTGTGTGTGTGTGTGTGTGTGTGTGTGTGTGTGTGTGTGACTAGGCTGGACCAAGGACTTTTCCAATGATCCACTTTCCCAGACATTTGTAAAAAGTACTTTATTGTGAGCTAGGGTCTCACTAAGTTGTCTAGGCTGGGCTCATTTACGGTCCTCCTCCTTTATCCCCCAGAATTCTTGGATTAGAGGTATGTGTCACTACACCCAGGTTAAATACACATTTTAATTCAAATGCCTTTGTGTTTCTCTTGATACAGAGTTGACTAGGATTAACAGCAGTTGTAACACTGGAAGTGTTCTTAAATGATCTTATAACAAAAAATTATTTCTGCTTAACTCTCATAGCTATTAGTATCCTCCTTCTACAGATGAAGATACTGACATAGAAGTTAAGACTTGCCAAAAGCCATATGGCTGACAAATAGTGAACCTGAGATTAAACTCCGACAGTGTCCTGATAGCATACGTGCTCTGCACAACACTTAGAACAATTCACTCTGAAGAAATCCCTTTTGAAAAACAAGAGAATTTTATAAAGAGGGTTCTATGACCTGGAAAAGGTTCAGAATTTGACAAAATATATTTCTAATGTAGCTTAGCTCAGAGAGGAACAGCAAGGTTATAGAATCCCTAGGGAGGAAAAGAATACAGAAGGATCACTGATAGAAGGAAGCCTGTATGTATCGTCTCTTAAACTGATTGAATTTTGCGTCTATTCCATTGTTTAGTAATTATCTAAATCTTCAATAGTTATAGTTCAATTAATGGTACTATCTATAGAATTAAGGAATTTTGATTTTGATGATAGCCATTATGCTTTTTTTCATGTAAGAAATATTTTTAAAGGCAGGGGATGATATCTTTCAGTCTCACAGTTATTTCACTTACTAGTATTTTCTCGTTTTTGTTTCTTTGAGAGAGGCTTTCACTTTATAGTGCAGAATGACCTTGAACTCACTGTTAGCTAAGGCTGCCCTGAAACTCACAGTGAGTCTCTTGTCTCAGCCTCAAGTGTTGCAGGTACAAGTATGTACCACCATACCAAATTTCACCCATTATTTGAATATGAACTACCTTATATGATGCCACTATCTACCTGTGTCCCTAGAAAAAAGTGTTAAATTCCATAAGACTTGATTTCTTTCTTGTAAAATTACAGGTCATAAAAGATTAACTCTACATACTCGTCTGCTAAAACACACTGTTTCTTCATCCAGGCACACATAATAGCAAGTTGGCCAGTCAATACAGATCAATGTGTTCATAGAAAATAACTCAAAGTGCATAGATGAGTATAAATACAAATAACAAAAAGAGAAAATGTGAGAAAGTTGTATATTTGTCCATTTGGATTGCCAACAATTAAATTTAATTTTAGGATAAGTACGCTTAGATAATATATTAAAATTTTTATTTATTTATATATTAATTTGGTATACAGTCTCACTACACAGTTCAGAATTATAGGGAGTCTCCTATCTCAGCCTCGTCAGCAGTGGGATTACTGGCATCACCGTCACCACCACATCCCGTTTCAGTGACCAGCTCTGAGCAGTGGCAGCACGCATGCGGTACTGCGGATCGAACCCAAGTGCTTGCACTTGGCAGGCAGGACTTAGACCACTGAATTATGTCTCTTGATTCCCCTAGGTAATTTTATAGTTGCTTTTAATGCTGCTTGACATATATATGGTAGCTTCTAAATTACATGTTTTGATTCATTTTTAACCTTCTTCATAGGCAAACATGAACATCCAAAGTAGGGATATATTTTCTCTAAAATAAAGCTGATTTAATTTTCAATTGGAAATGTTATGATGGATCTTATGATATTTTAGTCCTCTGCTTTGACACCTTGTTCTTGCCTATTGCAGTAAGATTGAATCCATATTCCAAATTTTCCTGATCACCAAATAGGTAGGAGGTGATGAAGAAAAGATAAACAAAAATAAAATATTATCCTTACAAAGTTGGTTACTTTCCACATGTTCACCATATGGGTATGGCAGAAGGTGGAAGAAAACTAGCATTTTTGAGTACTTTTGCATGAGCTATTATTGTATACAGACTGGTACATAATGTCATGTAAAAGTGATGGCAACCCTTATTGAAGAGATATAAATTAAGACAATACTGAGTCTCCACCTCATTCCAGAAAGAGTGGCCATCATCAGGAAATCAACCAATAACAAATCCTGGCACAGCTGTGGAGAGAAAGGACTTCTTCACTGTTGGTAGGAGCATAGGCTCATGCAACCACTGTGGAAATCAGTGTGAAATTTCTCAAAAAACTAAAACTAGAGGCTCCATTTGATCTAGAAATTCTTCTCTTAAATATTTTCCCAAAAGAATTAAAAGTATCATACCAGGGTGATATATGAATACTGTTATGGTTTATGTCTAGTTGTCCCCCCAAAGCCTCATGCAATTATGGGGCATGGCTTCTATTGGTTGAAACTTGATTCATGATCCCTGGGATTGTGTTTTAGTACTGATGGGATTATCGGTCTGAGTAAGGCTGAGACTATGGGTGTGGTCTAGGGCGGATATCCTAAGGCAGAGAGCCTGAATATAATATAAAGAGTGACAGAGAGACAGACTGAGTTGTTGCTGTTGCTCTGCTGCTGTGTTCGTTTGGCTGCCTCTGTCACCATTTTGCTGCCATGCCACCGCCATGAACTGGATGCTCTTTGCCCTGCTCCACTCAGCCCTGGGACGGCTGAATATGGACTGAAACCCCCAGTAACTGTGAGCTAATATACTTCCTTCCTTCATCTTGAGTGTCAGGTATTTGTCCCAGCAACGAGTAAAAAGTAACTAAGACAAATACCCATGTCTATAGCAGCATAATTTGTAGTAGCCAAATGTTAGGAATAGACCAAATGTCCATCAATGGATGAATGGAAAAAGATGTAGTTTTTTTATACAATGGAGTACTTCTCAGCCATGACAAAGGATAAACTTGGAGACATTCCTAGGTAAGTGGATATACCTTGAGCTCTTAATTGAAATAAATTGGATACACATGCTTAAATATCATGTTGTTTCTCTGGTATGAGAAATCAAAGGTGTAAATAATGACCAAAATGTGTAATATATATTATGAAACAAGAAGGAAAGTTTCAAATGGGAAAGGGAATAGGGATAGGAAAAGAAAGAAATAAGGAGAAAAGAAAATAGAAGAAAAGTTGTAACTCCCTTTTGTAAGTAAGGAGGGGTAGAGGGGTTGAAGAGAGGAGACTGGATTAGAGAAAAAAGGATAATCACAATATATTACATATAGGTACAAATTCTGTGTGATGAATTGGATCATTATATTTGATGTATAACAATAAAATTAAATTTAAAAAAATGAAAAAAAAAAGAAAAGAAGAGAAAAAATGGTAACTCTGTTGGAGAGCTCGCACCTACATTTTATAAAAGAAGAAACTGAAGGCTGGTCAGGTAGCTCAGAGCACAAAAGAGCCTGCTTAGGCAGAGCTCAGCTGTCAGGATTTGATCCCTGGGCCTGCCATGCTGACCCCTCCCCAGGCACTGAGACAGCAATTGACCCTGGGTGTGGTGGCACATGCCTGTAATAGCAGTGCTTTCGAGACTGAAAACAGGAGAATCACTGTAGGCAGATCTATGTAGGGAGACACTGTAGACCTTGTACTAAGTAGATAAAAAGAAGAAATTGAACCTCAGAGAGGTTAATAACTTTCTTAGTTACACAGCTACAAAATAAAGAGAAATTTTTTAATTCAGATACATTTCCAAAGGCCTATGTACTTTCTGCTCTTCTACGTGGTCTTGCAGGAGATTTAAGAAAATGATCTATTTCTTATGTCTATATTATTTACTTAAGAAAATATTATATTCACAATTTAAGCATAGGAAAGTGTTCCTTGCAGTCATGGTTTTACATAATATTTTAAGCTTATACTATAATATTGCAAATGGTAGAACCTTGAGCAGCACCTCATATAGTCCTGTTCATCAAGCACTCCAAATAATTACTGAGGGACAAAGCCAGAGAGAACTAAGGTTTTGCAGGTCTGCATGTGTAGATTTCCTGTTCTAGGAGAAATTTAAGAACTGACAATTTACACAAAGTTGTTTCTGGAGGTAAGGTGCCAAGTGAAAGATCAGTTTCATTTTTATCCTTATGGATCCTGGTACTTGGCCTGGGAACCCAACCTCAGGCCTTGCCCAGGTTCCAGAAGCCCTCTAGTGGTCAGGGAAAGAGAATCAAAACTCCTGAGCTCAGTCATTCACCATGGAGTCACGCTCTGTAACAGTCTCTTTCTGCCCTAGTTTTCCACATTAACAAGTGGTGTCAGAACTGAACTAAGCAGCTGCTGAGGTAGGCAAAGGGACCAGGGTTTGATCCCTCGCACCACATGCTGCATGCCCCCCACCCCAGCCCTGGGAGTGCTGAGCTAGCCACCAATTCCGGGCATGGTGGCCCAGGCCTATAATCACAGCACTGGGGAGGCTAAAACCTAGAGGATCACTATGCATCCAAGTTGGTTAGTGAGACCGTGTAACAAATACATAATTTTTTTTTTTAAAAAGATCAGTCCCCGCCGGGCCGTGGGGGCAGCATGGAGGTAGCGGCGACCGTGCTCCCCCGGGGCGGGAGGCGCTCCCCACAGAGGCAGCCAGCCGGTACCAGACCGTGCTGAGTCCGCGCCGCCTGCGTTCCGGGCGCCATGCTGGCCTGGCGGGTGGCGCGCGGCCCGTGGGGGGCCCTGTGCGGGGCGGCGGGGGCGCGGCCGGGCCGGGGGCGCGTACTCGGGGCCCTGCTGTCCGCGGCCCGCGGTCTCGCCTGCCTGGGATGGCTGCGGCCCGCTGCGCTCAGCCCGCACCTGCCGGGGCCTGGCCCGCGGCACCACGGCTCGGGCACGGGGAAGGCGGCCCCGGGGCCCCCAGCGGAGAGCCAGGGCGGTCGGTGGGGCCCAGCGAGCGCTGCCAGCACGTATGAAAATTCATGGGCAATTCCAAATATGTTGTAAATGACAAGGATTGGCTTGGCCCCAGTTTTGTGTTATTGGATTATTGAAGAAGATTTTAATGTTGCACTAGGAGTTTTTGCTTTAGCTGGACTCACTGATTTGTTGGATGGATTTATTGCTCGAAACTGGGCCAATAAAAAATCAGCTTTGGGAAGTGCTCTTGAACCACTTGCTGATAAAATACTTATCAGTGTGTTATATATTAGCTTGACCTATGCAGATCTTATTCCAGTTCCACTTACTTATATGATAATTTCAAGAGATGTAATTTTGATTGCTGCTGTTTTTTATGTCCGATATCAAACCCTCCCAACACCGCGAACGCTAGCTAAATATTTCAATCCTTGCTATGCTACTGCTAGGTTAAAACCAACGTTCATCAGCAAGGTGAATACAGCGGTCCAGTTAATCTTGGTAGCAGCTTCTTTGGCAGCTCCAGTTTTCAACTACGTTGATAGCATTTATCTTCAGATACTGTGGTGTTTTACAGCTTTTACTACAGCTGCTTCAGCTTACAGTTATTACCATTATGGTCGGAAAACTGTTCAGGTGATCAAACACAGATGAAAGCCACCGTCACATTAGCAGGGAAGCAGTGGACGTGGACGATGGCGGCAATGCCAGCAGAAATCCACAGGAGCTTCCCGTGTTCCTGCTCAGCCTGCACAGGGACCTGTCGGCGCAAACCATGTCATCAGAATGGCAGCCGTGTGCATGGAATAGAAGCTTGATCATGGGTGTATGCAAAATTTCCAAATGTATTTTTAAAATACAAGTAAAACTATAATTTAGACTTTTTAATCTGAGATTTCTTGATTAATTTGTAAGAAATAATTCCAATTACTGTCAATCTTTTTTACATGTTTTTTTAAAAACAGCTCAGCATGGAAACTGAAAAGTTGACACCCGTAAGTAGACAGGAGATTGTTCACAAAACAGTAGTGAATTTATTGGGATTAAATAGGCATCAACACATATCCTACACAATCTGTAGATGTTTGTTTTTTAAATGTACTCTACCAGTTTCTGTGGCTATTTGATCATTTAGAATGAGAATAAAGTTAGCTATGGGTGAAGTAAAAAAAATTAAAATGTAGTAAGTTTGAAATTGAGTAAGCTCACCCAAAATAGATGGTACTGAAATTCACTTCCAGAAGTCTTCCAGCCTCCCAAGGTGCCTAACTGTCCACATCTGGGGTGGTAAGTTGTTGATGGTCAAGGACACGGCCGAGACCTTTTCTCTCCAAGGCCGAAAGTGATTTCCACAGTCAGTGCTTTTCAAACACAGCAGAGTTTCTGTGATACTGGAAGCTGTACACATGTTATATAAATAATATGAAACTGTATTTTTCAAAAGTTTTTAAACCTTTGGAGACTCTTTCGTTAAGATACTAAATAAAAGTGATGGGAAAAAAGATTGGTCCCCTTTTACTTTTGAATAAACTATTATTTTATTTGCACATTTACAGCAATTAAATCCTCTTCAAGAGGAGTCTTCCCTTTAGTTGTCTTTACTGTGACAGTGGATGAAGAAAGTGTCAAGGGTCACGTTCTTCTCTTCATATTAAATTGGTTCAAGGACTTGTATCTGAGTGAGAGGCCACCTCCAGTATGGACTTCTCTACTAATTGTTCCAACCCAGGTGTCAGGGTCAAATAGATTTGTTGAAACTATTTCCATTACAACACTACCTTGGGCAAAACACAACCTCACGATTCTTCAGATTGTTCACGTAGAATAGAGGAACAATAATGTCCATCTCTTAGGGTTGTTGGGACGCTGTGAGCTATATGTGAAGGCCAAAATGTCTGAAACCGAGATGTTTAGGAAATGGTAACTTTTTTAAAAAAATCAACTGAAATTCATCTAAAATAAAATAATCTTTTTTTTTCAGGACCAGGGTTTAAACTCATGACCTTACACCTGCCAGGCAGGCACTTGTGCCATGGAGCTATCTCCCTGGCCCCTAAAATAATCATTTTTAAATTGTAGAATTCAGTAAAATTTAATACCATCATGCTCTTTGGGACTATCACCTCTGTCTATTGCCAAAATGATTTAATCACACATAAGGGAGACCATGACTAGTCGCTTTCTTAGAAATCAAAAATATTTTTTAAGTATGTGGGCTGCAGAACAAATGACATCAGCATGAAACCATCAACAGCAAGACCACATTCTTTTTTTTTTTTTTTTTGTCTTTTTGAGACAGGGTCTCGCTATGCAGTTGAGGCTGGTCCTGAGCTCACTTTTGTAGCCCAGGCTGGTCTCGAACTCGCACCAATCCTCCTGCCTCAGCCTCCCGAGTGCTGGGATTACAGGCGTGAGCCAAAGACCACATTCTAATACTGGTCAAGTACAACGTGCCATTCATCGGTCTCTAGTTTCGGGTACGATAGTGTGAAATTTCAACAAAATAGTGGTAAAATACCTGCGCTAGTGATTTTACAGATCACTCTGAGGAGCC
Source organism: Myocastor coypus (assembly GCA_004027025.1). Classification (NCBI taxonomy): domain Eukaryota; kingdom Metazoa; phylum Chordata; class Mammalia; order Rodentia; family Myocastoridae; genus Myocastor; species Myocastor coypus. The sequence goes on from PVJA010031600.1 coordinate 12,125, forward strand.
TTCATTTCCCATAAGATCAATGTGGGTATTTTCCAGGTTGCTTGCCCTTTCCCAACACCATCACAGCACCGTGATTCACTTACGCACATTAGAACCCAGCGAGGTCCTCAGCCAACTCCCTGCAGCACAGTTTATCACTACCACACAATAGGTGTTTGCTAATTCACTCAGGATTAATTGTGCACTTTAATCATTTTCATTGAATCAATTCCCATGTCTGGAGCTTTTATAACCAGAAGTACTAGCTGCATACTGATTAAAATTTTCCCATCAGTTGTATATGATGTATAACCATAAATTTTCTTTTTAATTTTTCTTCTGTGACTCATAAAATTGGCTTAGAAAGCAATTTCAAAAAGGAGCAAAAGCTTGGCAATAATAGTGGCATCCATGAAATAAGTGTTCTTTTTATCTTTTAGGAAACTATTCTGATATATACATCCTGATAGTCTGGTTATGTAAGTTACAATTAATATCACATATTTTAACATTAAAACATGTATTTCTTATGAGAATATTTAATTCCTGTTTTGTTTCATTAGGGTATAATGTAAGCTTTTTTGCACTAAGCTTTTTAAAAATAATTTTTAAGGATTTGGCTAGGCATTCTAGTGGGTGAAATACATTTTTAAAATAGAAAAGCAGTTACTACAATTTATAACCTGTAGTAATTACTTATTTTCTCACAATGCTAGGATTAGAGAGTGGGATACTGGAATTCCATTTGGAAACTTGGATTCCGCCTATTATTCTACTTTTAAATAACTAGAATTTTCAATATGCCACAATCTTGTATGTATAGTAACCACAGTTTGAAAACTCATCATATCATTAAGACTCTTATCTACTTCATTAAGATGGTGTCAAGAGGGGATACAGCTTAGTGACACAGTTGCTGCCTGGCAAGCGTAAGGTCCTGATTTCAATTCTCAGTAGAAAAAAAATGATATAAGGAAAATCTTAGATAATCTTATAAAGAGCTTCTATATTGGACGAACAGTAAAATTTGAGCAAGACTTTCATATTAGACAGTAATGCGTCATTGTTAACTTCCTGGTTTTCAAAATTGTACTATAGCTGCATAAAAGCATCTTGCTGTGGTTTCCACACGTGTACTACTCCTCAGAGGTACATACGCTAAAAGCTTGTTCCGCAAGGTGGCGCTGTTGGGAGGTGGTACTTTTAACAGGTGGGGCCTATTAGAAGAGTCTTAAGTCACTAGGTCCGGCCTTTGAAGCATACTGTAAACTCTAGTCTTTTCTTCTTTTCATCACTCTTTTCTTTTTGTTTCATGAGGTAAGTGGTTTTTCATAATGTGTTGTCTCTTCAGAGTCCCAAGAGATGTGAACACCTTCTCTGGAAGTAGAAGCTTCAAACACAAGAGCGAAAATTAACATTATCTTTTTCTTCATAACTTACTTGCCTTAGGTGTTTCACTATAGGGATGAAAAGCTGACTATTATAATTCTATCTGCAACTTATCTTTTCCACGATCCTTTGATTATTTTTTACATACTTTCTCTCTCTCTCTCTCTCTCTCTCTCTCTCTCTCTCTCTCTCTCTCTCTCTCTCTCTCTCTCTCTCTTTCTGGGACTAGGGTTCAAAAGCACGACCTTGCACTTGCCAGGCAGGCACTTGTGCCATGGAGCTATCCCCCGGCCCCCTATTTTTTGCTTTCTGACATGCAACATATTCCAGCATTATCTTTCTTTATAAAATTTCGAAAAAGATTACAGAAAGAGAAAAATGAAAGTGGTTAAGTATTATCATTTGGGAAATATAGATAAATGCTATACCAGAATGATTTAACAAATTATTTCTGAAATATGCAAATTGTATCATATGACACATTTTAAAAATTCATTGCTGGTATTTTAAATGGAATAATTAATAAATTAATGTGTACTGTGGTTATTGATATGTTTGCACAAAGTACTAAGTTGACGTTTTATACTTGTTTGTCTTGTTATCCAGAAAGATGATAAAGATGATAATGCCTCCTCCTCCTCCTACTCCTCCTCCTCCTCCTCCTCTTCTTCTTCTTCTTGTTCTTCTTCTTCTTGTTCTTCTTCTTCTTGTTCTTCTTCTTCTTCTTCTTCTTCTTCTTCTTCTTCTTCTTCTTGTTTTTTTAAGTGTATTTAGGACAAGGTCTACAGGGTCTCTTTACATAGATTGGACTCATAGTCATTTTCCTATTTTCAGGCTCCCAAAGTACTGGGATTACAGGCATTCATCACCATGCCCAGTCTCAATTGCCATCTCAGTGGTCCCCAGGCGCAGGACAAGCAGGGCATGCTAGGGATTGGACCCCAGCCACTGTGTCTGTCTAAGCAGGCGCTTTAATCCCCTGAGCTATTTGGTACACCTATACTTTCTTTCTTTCTTTTTTGAGACAGGATCTCATTGTGTAGTTCAGCCTGGTCTTCAACTCAGTACGTAGCCTTGGCTAGCTTCAAACTCTTGCAATCCTCCTGCCTTGGCCTTCTGAGGGCAGGGAGTACAGGCATGTGCCACCACTCCCAGTTTATACTTCTGTTCTGATTGTCCTTTATGTATCTTCTGAAATATAGTATTAGCTATGTTTTAAATTAGTATTTGTTTTGTTTATGAATATAAGAACCTCATTACTTTGAGAACCTTACTTACAAATATTTGCGATCACTTTTAATTTACTACGCTCATTGTACTTCCTTGTTGTTTATTTTATGATTTTGGTAAGTCCCTTACATGGCTTTGATTGCTCAACTATTAATTGGTATGCTTTGGCCATGTGCTTATCTTTCTTTCTGAGACTTACTACTAGCTTTCCAATGATGTTGCTTTGCAAATAAAGTATGCTTCTCATTAATTGTAGGGAAGCATCACAGCACATTGATAAATAAGTTGTGCCAATAGTTTAATTTCTAAATGTGACAAGTAAATATCTGTGCTTATTTTGAGCAAAAAAAAAGACAGCAAAGATTTGTTGTATAGAAACTGCCCCCTCCCAGAAAGAACTGGCCCCAAGAGGAGCAGTTATCTAGCTTACTGTGGATACAGCTACTCACTAATGATGCTGAAATTCCCAAAGGATGCTTCCTTTATATTGTAGGCTTAGAGCCTGAAGATCTCTAAATCATCCCAATTTATTTATCTTGGGTTATCATAATTTATTTCAGATTTGTTTTTCTACATATAGCAAGGATGAGTCTCAACTCATGCAGTGATGTGAGCCCAACTTTCTTCACATGCTTTATTTCCTATATAGCATCTACCTAATTTTGATTCCTATTGTATTTCTTCGTGTGTATATGTGTATGAATTGGGATCTTAAAACGCAGTTCTGCAACATCTTACCACATTGTGAGTACCAACACATAGGTGCTACCTACATTACAGTGTGTATTGCTATATATAATCAGGATCAATATTAGAATGGGTTGATTTCACTATTTGTGAAACCTACAATTAAATAGGGACAGAATAAGAGAGGAGGACAAGCTACACTTAGGATCAGTGTGAGATATCCTGATTTGCATATACATAAAACCTGAACCAGAATGGTGTGAACAACAGAGCCACTTGTGTACTCCATCAACATACTCAAAGTACATATATTGAGATGTTTTTAGAAGCCAAAAACTATAAAGCTAATGGCACTTGGCTGTATCCCTGCTACGTTCCTGGCTGAGGATTCTCAAACTTCCATGGAAAAGACTCTTCATACCACGGCCTGACGACAAGGATGGCCCATGTAAGCTGTGGGGAATGCGATCACAAGCACACTGAGAAAGCACTTACTAGGCCACTGCAGGCATCCTCCTGAAGGTTACTAGTCTCCTCCTACCTCAAAGGAATATTCCTGACTGTGGTATGTATTAATACATTAGAAGTTTTCTTAAAATCAATATAAATAATTGTATAAATCATTGTAAAAGCGAACTCTCCTAATCTCTTTTTATGTCAAAGCCAGTACAATCAACATTGCAGAATTCACCATCAATCTTAGATATGCTGTCTTCCATAAATGACAGCTGTCTTTTGTGTGCATGTTATGATTTAATTGCGGATAGTTTGGTGAACATGTTAGAAGTACAGGTTCTAGAGCCAAATAACATCAAGTTTCATATTTGTAATGATTACATTCATTCTAGGGGAGTTTGCACATTTACAACACACATTTTAATTCATTTTATATCCCCTTCGCCTGCCTTCTCTTTTCTTCCCCTTCCATTTCTTGTTCCCCTCTCATTTGCAAAAGATCTACCTCCTTGTTTCCTATTAGCTATCTTTTGTTTTATTCTTTATTTACACGATAGGTTTCTCATATAGTAAAAATCATACTATATTTAGGCTTGTCCATTTGATTTATTTCATTGAACATGATCATCCCAAGATGCATCCATTTTTCTTTTTTTAAAATTTTATTTATTTATTTTTACATCATATTTATGTACTTTTGTAATGCAACAATGGTTATATTACATATTTTCATCATTGGATCAGTTTAGATTAATAGATATAGGTATATAAGATTGATCAAGCAATTAAACATTAACACTTTCAATAAACATTATTTTTGAACAGTTGATACACTGCATATTGTCCTCACAATAGTAATACGGAGCACAAGGTGTGGGCTTGACACATCTTGCAACTGATATTGGTAAGAGAAAAAAAAATTCTTCTCTTTGAAGTAAGAGGAAGCAGATGCATACACAATCCAATGTTCAGCAATTGCAGTGGGCCACCAGTGAAACTGGCAACGTTGGAGGCTATTGATCCAAGCCTCCTACAGCTCATGACACCAATGTGGCTCTGACTTTCATGCCTCATGATTAAGTTTTTCCGTTGAGTGATCAAGGGCAAGTTAAAGCAAGACCTGTATAACAAAGCATTCATCTTTTATATCTTCCAAAGTCAATTCCCCAAAGGATTAACTTTGGAACCATGTTTCTACAAATGACTCAAACTTATTCTTTACAGTATAGAAGTACCTCATTGTGAAAAAATACATTTTCTTCATCTATTCATCTGTTGATGTACATATAGGAGACTTTCAAGTTTTAGCTATTATTGGTTGTGCTGTACAAGCATAAATGTGTATTTATCACTAAAAATGTTTTCAACTTTTAGGAAGATACCTAGAAGGGATATACCTGAGTTGAATAGAATTTCTAGTTTTATTTTTTGGAAGAATATCTGCTGATTTCCACAATAATTTTACTAGTTTGTATTCCTATAAAAATGCAAAAAAGTTTCCCCATAGCCTGGTCAGCATTTGTTATGATTTGATTTTTTACTGGTAGTCATTTTTTATAGTAAGATGGAATCTGAGTGTTGTTTTAATTTGCACTTCTCTATTATCCAGAGATGCTGAACAATTTCTCATCTATTTATTGTCTATTTATATTTCTTTTTCTGAGAAGTGTCTATTGATTTCAGTTGCCCATCTTTTGATTTAGTCTTTTATTTTGGAGACCTCTTTTACAGTGTAGATACTAGTTTTCTGTCTGAGGTGCAATTAGTGATTTTTTTTTTTTTACCATTCTGCAGGTTGCCTTTTTAATCCTTGGGTTGTTTCCATTGTTGTGCAGAAGTTTGAATTTTTTATAATCACATTGGTTAATTTTATTATACAGTTGGGATTCTGTTCAGAAAGTCTTTGCCTATTCCTATGACTTCAAGGCATTTACCTATCTTATCTTCCATATTAGGTATTTCTGCTCTAATATTTATTTTCTTAATCTATTTTGATTTTCCTTAGTATATTGTGAGATACATGGATCTAGCTTCAATCATTCTACATGTACTAGCCAGTTTAACCAGCATCATTTATTAGAATTTTTTTTCTTGTTTCAGAACCTTTGTTTATTCACTCATTTTTATGGCTGGCTCAGACCGGCCTGAGGGCAGGGCTGGTGCAGCATGTGGTGCTGGGGATTGAACCGCAGTCCCTGAGGCCGCCCAAGCATTCCCAAGCAGGTGTTTTAGACCACTGAGCCATCCTGCCGGGCCCCCAGCATCATTTATTAACAAGCCTTCTTTTATCCAGAAGTCTTTGGTCCCTTTTTCAAAGATCAAATTTTTGACGTACGTGGAATTGTTTCTATATTTTTTGTTCTGTACCACTGATCGACATGACTGGTTTAGGATTTGCTTTGTGCTTTTTTAATCACTTTAGTGATATAACTTGAAGTCTGAGATTGTGATGCTTCTGCTTTGTTCTTATTACCCACAATTACTTGTGCTCCTCTGGATCTCTTCTGGTTCCATAGGAATTTTAGGACTGTTATCTCTAGCTCTATGTGTAATAACATTAGTGTTTTGATTGGGATTTGATTAAATATGCATATCAGTTTTGGAAGTATGCCCATGTTGGTAATATTGACTCTGCCTATACAGAAAGAGTGGATGTCTTTACAATTTGTGATGTCCTCTTCTATTTCCTTTTTCAACATAGTATAATTTTTTTCGTAGATATCTTTTATTTCCTTGGTTTAATTCCTAAGTATCTAATTTTTATTGATGCTATTATGAGTAGTATTGTAGTCCTAATTTATTTCTTTGGGGATCCATTATTGATATACAGCAATGTATTTGATTTTTGTGCATTGATTTCTATCCTGCTACATGACTGAATTTGATTAGTAATTCTGGAAATCTTCTTGTGGAATTTTGTGGGTCGTCTAAGTAAAGGATCATGTTATTTAAAATATTGATGATTTGATTTGTTGCATCGTAAACATCTCATTTATTTTTTCTTTGTTGAGCTGCTCTAGCTGATATCACTATTGTTTTCTGCCAGTAATCTGTCTTTGCTGCCAGGCAAATCCTGCCCTCCTTTCACTGTTCTCCCTCAGTAGGTTTTCTGCCTGTGATACTGGCAAAAGTCTTCTGTCCCATTGACCACTTTTTTTGCACTCAGTTCCCAAATCATCCCTGATTCAAAAACTCTGCTTCTAACCCATGAAACCCAGAGCAGTTGCTTGGGCTAGTTAAGGGTCTCCTTTCCCTGCACATGTTGATCTGCAGTGGTTAGTTAATTTCCCACTAATCTAGATCTTTCCAATCTTTGGAGAAGAGGCAGGAAAATACCTACCACAGACTGACTCTGTTCCATCTTTCTCCCTTCCCTACATCTCTGTCTGAGTCAAGGCTTACTAGAGAAAGATCTATATGCAAAATGTCTGTCTACATGCAGAAGACCTAAAAGATTGAGTGAAGGGCTTGGATCCAACAACAATGTCCCCTGTAAGTCTATATAAAGGATCTACAACAGAAATGCCCAAGGGCCAGAGTTGGAGGCTAGAAAATCTGTGCCAGCAGGCCAATGGATCTGTACCAGAAGCAGAGAGATCTGCACGGAAGCCAGAGGATGATACTGAGGATGAAGTCTGGTGTGGAGGATCACCTGACTGACTCTCCTCGAAAGAGGAGCTATTCTCCCCATTTTGGCTGTGCCTGACCTTATTTCAATGTACTGACATGTGCAGAGATGACTAGGACTGTTCCTTATCCCTTCACTGGGCTTTAAGTGATACATATGGGTCTAGACAAGGGTGTTAGTCTGAATTTGTCCATTGTACCATGATGTCAGCCTAGAGGCTTGAGGCTAAGACTTCCTGGGGCCTGAATTATTACACATCAGAACTGAAGTACCAACCCCAAAACGCGAGGTACACTCTCAATTGTGTAATGTAGATTAGTCTTTCTGCATATCCTTTTCTCTGCTTATCCCAGAGGTTATTGCAGACTTCCTACCAAGCCCAGCTCCTACCACTGACCTACTTTCCTTCATTCTTACAGTCACTGGTCCTGAAACCACTCTTTCTTCATGAATAAATAAAACTGAGGTTGTCCTTGTGTCAAGACCTTCTTCATTGTGGATAGTCAGAAACATCTCTGGACTTAGCAATTCTTGGTTCCCCATAATTACAAATAGGCCTTAGTGTCTTTGTTCTCACCGTGGGTTGCACTGAAAGTGGTAGCTTGGAATTAACTTTATGGGATTCCAATAACTTACTCATGAGATTACAAATATAAACTTCTTGGAGCAAGGTGAGAAACAGAAGGGACTTTATATAAACTGGGATTGAAGCTCACCGAAAGGAGGATAGCAGCCAAAGGCCCTTTGAATAAAAAACAATGAAAATCAGATTCTTCATGAAAATCAGTACCATGCAGTGTTTCCCTCCCATTCTTCTTTTTATGCCATTCTGGCAACAATCTTTATGTAGGCCTTGCATACCCGGTACAACACTGACGTAGTTCCTCTGGGGATTCCTTCTCAAGTTGACCATTAATCCATCACAGTCTCCAGGAATGTGATCCATGGGTTGGCACTGCTCTGATATAGGGGGTAAAAATGGAACTCCCAACTTCAGAGGTACTGAGGATGAGTTCACATTCTCTAAAACCAAAGAACGAATTTTAGGAACAAATGGAAGTTCAGAGCAGAATATATTTATTGGAAGAAAGAAAGCTCGTATCCTAGAAAGGGATAGTGGGGAGGCGGCCCAAAGAGGTTGTCCCCGGGAAGCTATCTCTTCCAAGGACTTCTATAGTGTAAAGCCATGTGACGAGGTGGGTCTAAGGTGGTGGAGAACATGGGAACTCCCTTGGATGGGCATGAGACTACAAGCACCATTTCTCAGGTAAAACTGATTAAATCCAATAACGAATGGGGAAGACAGTCACTTAGCAATTGGGCATGAATCCCGGACAGGGTTTCTTCCTGTTGGGGGTTGAGTTTGTGACTCTTTAGGGTTCTTTTAAGATGATTGATACCTATTTAGAATAACAGTCACTGATGTTCATCCCTAGGGAAGTATGTGGCTGCATTTGTTTACTTTTGTCTTGAGATGTGGCCCAAAGCTCAAGTGTTTTCTTCCGAAGTTGCAAAGTTAGGGCCCAAGAGGTAGCAGAGCAGTTTAAAGTGCCTGCTCAGGCAAGCTCAGGCAAGCTCAGGCAAGCTCAGGCAAGCTTAGGTAAGCTTAGGCAATTGCAGTGATGGCGATTCGATCCCTGGCACCACACCACATGCTATGCCAGCCCCACTCCCAGGGCCAGCTGAACTGATCATAATATATATACAAGTCACCTTGTCTTCATATTGCCCCTTGAGGGCCTGGCCCTGTCTCACTGCCTATAATGTTTCTATTTCAGCAGCCTACAACAGCTCCAGGTTCACAGAGTTCAACCTCATTCTGTCTAGGTCAAGGAAAACCTATCAGCCAACCTTGCCAACCCTGGATAGCACACTGCAGGAATATGGTGTTCCCAGGTGACTGGGAAGACACGGTGGGGAGGGGGTGGCACAGGATAATCAGTTTCTGTGTTCTATGTCCTGTTTTCCCCTTGCTGTTCTTGACTTCCCTGGAGTACCAAGCACAATTGATTTACACGCTGGGCTTCCAGATGAGAGGAACACTATGTGAGGAGCCTGTCCCACTTATCTGGCTTTTGCAATGCTAGCTTCTTCTTTTAGGCTGCTCTCAAAGTGGCACGTTCTCCAGGTAAAGCAAACAAGAGGAGATGTGGATGAAGCCACCTGTGCTCTGGTACAGCTTAGTGATGATGGGATTTTAGGCTTTCTCCAGCTCTTCTGCTGATAATCAAATTCCTTCTTCTCTGCAGTTTGGTTCTTATCCAACCAGTTGATGATTTCAGTACACTTGTCAAGAATCTTCTGTTTAAGTTCATCATTAATCCTGCCCTGAAGATTGCCATGTTCCACTGTTGCTTTGTTATTGAAAGTGTAGGACTCCAATGAATTCTTAGAGGACTCTTTGTCTTCTGCTTCTCATCTTCAGCTTTGTACTTCTCTGCTCCCTGGACCATACGATCTATGCCCTCCTTGCTCAAACGGCCCTTATCATTAGTGATGTTAATCTTGTTCTCTTTTCCTGTACTTTTGTCAAATGCAGAGACATTGGGGATACTACTGGCATCACTATCAAAAGTGACTCCAATATAAGGAATACCTCAGGGTACAGGAGATAGCCCTGTGAGTTCAAAGTTGTTTAGCAAGAAAAATCTATGTTTGCAAAACTGCATGTAAGGCAAAGGCATTGCAACTGTCTAATAAACTAGGACTGTCAGGTTTCTTCCTTTATGTACAATGCAAGCCTTCAAGTTGAGATTTTAACATTGTTAAAGATGAACTCTAAAAACCTGTCTAAAACATAGCAGTTGCAAATATTTACAGTGGGTTACATCTACATCATCATTACCATTTATCTTTTGCTATATTTTCTTTAACTCTATTTTAATAACTAATATATGTTTATAATTATAGGAAAAATATTTTTTGAGAAATGTTTTCCCTTTCCATTATGACCTCCCTTCTAAGAAATATGTCCATTTGTCTGATACTGAATTCTACCAAAGCTCAAGTTTGAGAGACTAAAAACTATAATCCTGCAATGCTTTTCATTCATATTAGTGATTTCTGTGTATTCTTGGAATTCTGTTTGTTTTACACTTGATCTCTAAATTCATGTATTAATGGTACTTAGAGGAGTGATCTTTGGAAGGGATTGTGCCATGAGGGCTTTGTTTTCATGAATGATTGAATCCATTGATGGAATAATGAATTAAGGGGTGATTGAAGAAGGGAATTTGTTACAAAAGTAAACTTACTCTGGGATGATATGTGGTAACTTGCAAGTGCAGAATTCCTCCAGCACTCCCCGCCCCCGGGGAAGTAACTCCTCAACCTTCAGAACTTCAATAAATAAATTTAATTTCACTGTGATTTTCTCATTCTAAGGTACAGAATTCTGTTACAGTAATGGAAATCTGACAAGGTTGGTGAAAAAGAGCTTCCACAATTATCTCTCCTGGTTGATCTTGAATCTACCTTTCTAACTCGAAGAGAATATAAGCAGTGAAGGTAAAAGAATATCATTGACACTGTCCAAGTTTTATTTGTGTGGGATCAGGGATGGGAAAGCAGGAATTTCAGAAAAGAAAGGAGTTCTAGAGGTGAAGGCCAAAGTGAAATGGGCACTTTAAAAGATGACTTAAGCCAGGTATGGTGGCACATGCCTGTAACCCCAGCACTCAGGAGGTTGAGGCATGAGGATCGATGTGAGTTTGAGACCAGCCTGTGCTACAAAAGTGAGCTCAAGACCAGCCTGAACTGCATAGTGAGACCCTGTCTCAAAAAGCCAAAAAAAAAAAAGAGAGAGAGAGAGAGATGATTTAGTGAGGCTGGGGAGATAGCTCAGTGGAATAAGTGCTTGCCTGGCAAGCAAAGGGGCCTGAGTTCAATCCCTGGCACTGCAATAAAAAAGGCTCAAATTCTGGGCCTGGGGAGATAGCTCAAGGGCACAAGTGCCTGCCTGGCAAGTACAAGGTCCTGAGTTTGATTGCTGGTTCTGAAAAAAAAAGATGATTTTATCCTGGCTACAATAGCAGAAAATTCTTTGAAGATCATCTGAAAGAAAAAGAAGGAATCCTAGGGTTTTGTGGAGGTAAGTAAACAAGAAAGTCATGCACATGCACAAAGCATTAAAAAGATGGATCTCACCGGGGAACATATGAGCAGGGCTGAAGGGGACTCTTACCTGTTTCTGTCTTTAAGAAGCATGGGACTCTGGTAAAGGTAAGCATTATCATAGATACTTCATAGAAGTTATTAGGCTTCTGGGTTTAGTAGAATTTTATATGGCATGTAAGAGAGTATGGAGGGCTGAAGTGGGTGGTAAAATGAATTTACCAACAGACGTAGAATAAATTGGTTTCACATGTGTAGTCTTAGGCCAGGGAGATAGCTCAGTGACATAAGCCACTGCCTGGCAAGTACAAGGTCCTGAGCTCGATCACCAGTACCCCCTGTTGTGTTGTTCTGGTGTCGGTGCCAAAAGAAACGAGAAGACCTGATGAAGGCAGCTCAGAGGACTCACCGAAACTTATCTCTAGTGAAGTGAGCCTAGACTCTCAGAAGGATATTACTTTTATTGAGTATTCAAGGACAGGCTAAGGAATTTGCATAACTGCTTTTGGGAAATTGAAAACATTCCAAGCAGGGAAGGAGACAACCAGAACTCCCTGCAGCTGTCCTTGAGCTTTATTGTTCTCTACTTAAGATGCTTGGTCCTTATCTCTATATTGAACCAGGCAGGATATTTTTCTCAGCACTGGGGTAGCTTTCTGCCTCATGCAGGGAAGCCCAGTCCCACCTATACACACTTGATCAAATTTCCTGGCTTCCTGCTAGCTACCAACATATCCCCCTTTTTATTTTTTTTTAATATTAAAAATAAAAAATTTTAAGCTTTACGGTGAGGCCTGTAGACCTTGATCCTTAGCTTTTTGCTAAATCTGTCCTCATTGCCAAACTAAGCAGGACATACAAATAGTATAAGAATAACATACACAAATCTCTACATTTCTACCAAACCATGAGATAACATGAAAAGGATTAAGGTTTTCAATGCCATTAGAGATGTTTTGTAACAAGTAAAGTTTGGTTCCATGGAATGAATTATACAAAACGAAGAAATACTCCAATCACATTTTAAACAAGGTTGACATTGTAGTATAACAATTTTGAGTCTCCAACTTAACAGCAGCTTGTTTTAAGTCACTTATCTTAGTATTCAACTCTGAATCTACCTGTTTTTTTTTTTTTTTTTTTTTTTTTTTTTTTTTTTTTTTTTTTTTTTTTTTTTT